>JABEVN020001558.1:0-24417 GCA_013146195.2 Codonopsis lanceolata
CTTGAACCCTTAACCGTCATTCTTCCCGAGAGAGGAAACGCTTATTGATGTAGACAATCCCATCGATTTGTCAAGGTTACCCCAAATTGGGAACCCTAGTTCTAGGAGATCGAAGAGGCTTAGAGGAATTCCTTCCATTTCGAAAATCCAAGCATGGAGGAGATTATTTCGCAAAGAAGCACAAAGTCGCCCGAGTCTTTGAAGAACCTGCGTTGACAAGGACTCGACGATGAAGACTTTGTACCGAAATGTCAATCCGCTTGCTCAAGAAATTCCAAACCTGCTTCCCCAATTTTTGTTCCTGTCGAAGAAGAAAGGCGATGAAGATTATCCAACCTTTTCGCCTCGAAGTGATTTTTTAAACGGATTCTTCCACACAAGCCAAAGAATCCTCCGAACCGAGCATGGTTCTCCTTCGCGTCTAATGCCGACATTAATTTCTCCGATGAAGATCGTACTTTGGCAGACACTGGTTCAAATGAAGTCCGCTTCTACTCCAAAGTATCTCGGTCTTCACAACCACCGCCGAAGATTTGGCCCAACAATCCGGCTTCTTCGAATTTGATGATAGTTCGATAAAAATTTTGATGTAAGAAAGAAGCAACTCCTGCTAGCGAAGAAAGTGATGAAGTTCTAGCCTGCCCACCGGCCAAACATCATCATAATGTAGCTACCAATGTAGCTACATCCGTGAGTTTCTAAGGCTCATGCTTCCGTTGTTGCTTCCGTTGGTAAATATTTCTTCCAAATTTCTTCAAAATCGCAGGAGATATAATGATCTAGAAAATCGTGATGAAAGGGTTATCCCCTTCTGTTAATTATTCGAAAAAATTTGTCTCAATTCTTCACCGATAGAGGACTTTTAGGAACACTCTCTCTCGCTCTCACCATATTTCATAGACCTTATTTATGAATTCTATGCAAATTTAGAAAAAACGAATTTCCTCGCTTTATGATCCTAGGCTTGAAAAGGTTTTGTGTGTGGTAAATGGTATATGTTCTCCTTTCCTCATCAATAATTTGTTAAAACTCCCTGAGATTGGTCCCTTTTCTATGACTTCGATCTTAATCTATGGCCCTCGAACTAACCGGAGGAACCTTGCATAGGTGTCCCGGAAAGGGTTCATCTATTAAGACATCTCGCTTGTCCTCACTTTACATTTATGCACAAATTTGTCATGCTAATGGACACCACCACCATCACAAATACCTTAACCGAAGAGCATAAGAAGGCGATATCGATAGAACAAATAAGCTCCTTTGACTTTGGGGATTTTGCTTTTTAAGAAAATCACTTCTCTAGCTAAACTGAGGGTGACAAAGATCCCCTCGATTTTTTCCCTCTCTAATCTATAAAATTCTCGTGTCTCTGCTATTCCTAAGTCAGCAGAACTAGGCTAACCCCAATCCTTGACCCTCTTCATATTTCTCGCAAAACTTTTGAGAGGAGGATCGATGTCTTATTTTAAATTTATTTTCCTTGCAAGTGGACAAGACTATTATAGAATAGTTTTGGGAAGCAAGGGTCGAACCACAGAGATTTGGATTTGATTATAGTAAATTTAACTAATCTATTAAAATAAAGCAATTAATAACTAATGGGGTTTTTTGGTTTTTATATATTAAATTAACTAGAAAGTAATAAAATAACCTAACTAACAAAGCATATAAATATGAGATAAATCAAAGATTTATAAATTGACTAGGAATTAGGATTCACTTGTATCTAATCTATTGTTAATTTAAATAAAGTATCATTCAATTTCTTGGGTTCGTTCACAAAAGATAGATATAGACTGTTGAACAATTGGTTCAGCCTCCATCCCCGCAAAATTCATCCATTCTATATCCTAAGCACAAGAACATATGATCTATCTGTCACCTAGATCATGTATGAACCTGGTCCTAACTTATCACTCTCGTGCATCGATAGGTCCAATTTATTGTGATGGTGAGCCAGTGTACGACATATGCACATTGGTCATGCAGTTATCCGCACCTCTAGGCCTTTATTATTTGCGATTACATTCATTTGTTCAAAGCGAAATAATAGAGGGATTGATAATCACCACAATCAACAAGAATTAAATGAATAAGAATTAATATAAAACAATAGATTCGATACAAGTTACCTCCAATTCCTAGATTATGGAGTTAGCTCTCCATAATTGAAAATACAAAACCTTGAACCATTCTTGGAGAATCTTTCTTCATAGACAAAGAAAAATAATACAGAACTTCTCTCCTTTTTTTTCCTAACTAAAGGGATCTATTTATACCTAATTAATCCTACAACAAGGAGGAAAAGGAGATACAATATAATTAAAACACTAAAAAGAATTAAAATAGGACTTTCACAATTCCCAAGGCAATTAGAACTCCAAAAGTGGCGGCTGATTTTGGTTGATAAAAATCTGATTTTCAGCTTTTGGTCTTCAAGTTTCCAGCTTTTGCACTTGGTCCCCGAAGTTCTTCAATTCAAAGATAAAATGCCTATATTTTGCACAATTATTCCAAAAGTCCCTGAAACTATAAAACAACACTAAAACACATATTAGACAACAAAAACCTCGAGAAATAGCATAATTTAAGCCGAATAATACTCAATAACCTGCGTATAAAATACGCTATCAAATACCCCAAACTTAAACTTTTGCTCGTCCTCGAGTAAAACAAAACAAATAAATACTAAACTAAACTAAATTAAAGCAAATAAAAATATTTTTTTCTTTCACAAGTCAAAACATCGGCATGGTACCACATAATGCCTCAAGGAATGATAAATAACAACACATAGCCACAAGTCTAGGCTTTCACTCAATCATCATCAATATCACTTGTACATCTCCATGTGTGTGTGTGAACCATTAATTGACTATCTCCAAACTTAGAAAGTTTTATCAAGCTAAGCACAACATTCATTCCCAAAATATTTAAAATAAACGTGTGCATCACAAAACATGTACATACCATCAATACCCGGTTAACAACACGAAGAGAGATCTTGATAGAATTCAAGTGCTTATACATCCATCCCATGCACTAACTATGTATGAAATACAATGCTCTCAAGTCCCAATTACTTATAATAGCTGAGATTATGCAAATACGGTGAGCTATATCAAGATGTGTATATAATTCAAAACAAGGGTCAAATCAACTATGCTTCCAAACCATGTCAACTAACACAAACAAATGTGGCAACTAGATCAATAGGACTTTATTAAGCTTGTAATGTAAGGCCAAGGTGAGGGGTAACAATAAAAGGGATAAGAAATTTCAAAATGAGAGAGTAAGAATATTTCCCTTTTTCCCATACAAAGCACTCACTTTCCTTCAACAACCCCAAACTTGAACTTTTGGGTTGAAGAAGGTATCATCATCGTCATAAAGATTTTCTTCCCAATGATCCTTTTTCTTTCTTTGCTTTTTTTTTTTAAAGGGCATGTGCAATTTTTGATATTCGCACCCTTTTCATTTTTTTCCATATATATATATATATATATTTCTTTTCCAATACAAGAACTCATTGATGTTATTTTTGAACTGTATCAATCACCATGTAGACAATATTCCCAACCCAATCCTACTCTCTCAAAGGGTAGGCAAAAGTGTATAAGCTTTAGGGTTAAGTTAATGTGGGTAATAGAAACGATGTCGAATGGGGGTCGATGTGTGCTTAGCACACGCCATTCTTTTTAATAAAGCTCAAAGGGGACACTAGGGATTAATATAAAATAGGGATGGTGAGATAAAAAGGCTCAAACGTTCCAAAGATGGCCTAAATCATATCCTAATCGCCACAATGTTCATGCTTCGCTTTTCACGTAAATTCAACAAAGTTTCAAATCATTCCCTAACTCATAGTTTTAAAAACGAGCTCCACAAGTATTTCACATAAGCATTCGCTAGAAAAGAGGTAGGGAAAATCAAGACTTAAATGCACTCACGGTTCGAAAGTGTGCTTGAGATATATTAGCAAAAGAAGTCTAACAAATCTAACTTAGCATGCAATCAACCCTAAGTCGCAAATATAATGCAACAATCATGTAATGACGGCTGTTTAAAATGTTCATGACCACAAAAATAGCAAGGTCCAAAGGGAATGCAATGTGCACTATGAACTCAATAAAAATATCCAAATTCTTTAATAAATCAAGTCATGGTATTTTTGTGCTCAAAAAAAAATTTTGGAGATATAAAGTTCCATCAACTAGACCAAGCTAAGGCTCGTAGACAAGTATACATGCATCGCTATTAACAAACATGTTATCATTGGCGGAAGTAACCATACCAATATTAAAGACTTGGAAAATTTTCAAAATTTTCTAATAATTTTTTAAATAAAAAACTAAAACTAACAAAAAGAAAATAAAAACTAAATTAACTAAAAACAGGTAAAACGACTCTTCTAAAAAAAAATTAATTAAGCGCAAGGCAATTCACACCCCAAACTTAAATTTCACAATGTCCTCAATGTGAGCGCAATATAAACTCGAGATAAAGAATAAGTCAACAACATTGAAATTGCACAATAGTCAACACCATCTTAGATCACCAAAAAATTATCCAACCATTTTTTATTTATTTATTTATTATTATTATTTTTTCAAATGGGCAGCAAGAAACTACTCTTCCAACCGACTTAAACAATTTCATAATCGAAGTTTAATTTCCCAAGATTAAATTTCTAGAACAAATCCTCAACCACAATGCAATTTGACATTGTCACCAATTGATACAAGTATAACCAGAGTATACTTATCGATATAATTCCAGCTTAAAATTATCAAAAAAACAGAATATTTTGACGAATATTTTGACTGAACATAGTTCTAAAGCAACGCATATTTCTGACTAATTATAAAACAATTATATTTCAAGCCGAAAATATCATCTCCCAATTCAAGCTGTTGAGTATCGATTTCCAAATTTTCCACAACTAAACTGCGATTAAAATGGGTGCTAATTTTGAATCATAAACGGCACAATTTCTGACACAAATTTTTTTCTCAATCAGATTGAAATGAATAAGCTTAAATTCAGGTAAGCAGTATATGAAAATTTACAATTCTTCCAACAGTTTGACTGGTCAGTAGCATGTATTGCATAAGGGCAACGAATCTTAAGGCAGTGATTGTGGGAATGGATTGGAGGTGGCCGGATGGCTTGGAGCAGAAAGATGGGAGGTTTGGGGAAATCGGGGAGAGAGATAGTAGAGGGAGATTGGTAACTAGAGGCAGGAATTGTGGCTGTTGATGGAGCAGAGGGTTATAGCTTGACATGGGGGCTGTTTGGCGGGAGACGGGGAAGATGAAGGGACACCGGCGGCGGTTGGAGACGGCGGTGGGCTTGGTGATGAAGACGAAGGTTGGGGTTGATGGGGATAGGCCATAGCTGGGTCTGTGATGAGGGCGGACATGGAGGATTTGGGCGAAGACGACGGATCTAAATGGATGTCCCTTGTGAAGATGGCGGAGACTTCGCCGGAGAAGGAGGAGGATTCGATGTCCGGTGATGAACCGAGGATGTTGGATTTGAACGAGGGATTCGGTGATGGATGCGGCAGGGGCGACTAGTTCGCCGAAGAAGATGAAGGAGAAGGTTGGATGGCGTGGCCTGTTTGGACGGAGAGAGAGGGCTGCTGGGTTTGGGCAGATGAAGACGGAGGTTGGGGATTCGCCAGAGAAGAAGATCTGGGGCGGTTGGATTGATGGAGATGCAGGATCGCTTGGGTTGTGATGGGGGAGAGAGAAAGGAGATGGGCAGGACGGCTGGAGTGAGGCCGGGAAATTCGCCGGTTGGGTTATGGGGGTATCGGTGAGAGATGAGAGAGAGAGATGGGAGAAGAGAGAGAAAGGAGAGAGAAAAGTATGTAGCCGCCTTTTCCCTTTTTCTTTTCTTTTTTTTTTCTTTTATTTTTTTTAAAATTGAAATAAACCATACAACTCCTTCCTTCCGGCTTCCAAAGACCACTTTCTCGTGCACCTTGCGATCCCAAGGTCAAAGGGCCTTGCGACCGCAAGGTAGTTTCATTTAAGCCCCTGAACTTTTATTATTTCTTGTTTCAGTTGTAAATTGTTTTATTATTTCCAGTTAAATCCATAAATTAATTTATTTTATTTTTTTGAGCAGCCTTCAACCTGTTTTAAACTAAAACAAAAATTCTACAAAAACTAAAAATAAAATTAGTGCATATAAATACATAAAAATAAAATCTTTTTGTGAGGGTGACACTATTAACACTCCCCTATAAACCCACAAACTCAGGGAGACTCTAACGAGTGACTCGAAAAGCAACAATATAAATACAAAGAGATAAGGGTTAGAAATTGTTCTAAGTTATAGTCGTTAGCTTGACTTAAATCCTTCCTTTTCACTAAGAAGGCATCGCCGGATCACTTAGGAATGCACACATTTTTGGTCCATAAAATCCACCATTCATGTAGTGTCTTAATTTTAGACCATTAAAACCAAACACTTCCTTAGCGAAATTTTCTTTCTTGGATGGCCATTTAATTGATTTGGGGACGGGTAATTTCACACCTAAATCTTCCAATGTAATCCTATCCGGAATTTCCTCCAATTTTTCATCATAACATTGCTCATCCTCATGTATCTCTAAAATAGGTTCTTGATTCTCTTCAAGAAAATATGAAGAAGGCGTCCCTAACTCCACATAAGTGTCTAGCGGAGAATCAATTGGAGGGCAATAAATTTCAATGTCAAAGTCTCCGAAATTGTTTCGGGTTCTTGAGAACAATGAGGTGGTACGTCATTTTGTGGAAAATCTTGGGATTCTAAAATCAACTCATCATCTTTTTCAATCGGCTCCTCTACTACTATTAATTCTTTTTCCTCAATATTTGTTTTTCCTTTATCCATTTCTATATTACATTCCCCCTTAGAGACTTCCATGAATATCTCATCATCTTTAGGAATCAACTCCTTCTCTCGCACTTCTAGTTCTACTTTTTCATCTTTTTCTTGATTATTTTCACTTTTATCTTTTTCAACTTCTTTATCAGAATTATCTACTTTATCAGGCATATCAGAAGGTTGAATATGATTACTTACCTCTTCTCTTTCTTTGTTAGCTTTTGCAAGTATCTCCTTTAAATTTTCTATCTCTTCTAGCAAATATTTCATAAGGGCAGCTTGACCTTTACTTGCTCCTTCTAACTTTGGAACTTCTTCATCTAAAGGTGTTGGGTCATTTACTTGATATTGTTTCTTTAGCTCATTTAAGCACCCCTTTTCGAATTTTGCCAAAAACTTAGAGTTTTGTTCTAGTTCTTGCATTTTAAGGTAAGACGAATAAGAATAAGGTTCATTAACAATTGAAGCTTTCTGGATTGCATATTGGGTTTTGCGAGTTTTAATTAGTTCTTCCATATATGCAATATCTTCTGACACACTGGGATCACTAGGCGAAGAAAAAGAGGGTTGATGACAATAAGAAGGTGGTTCATTATAATAATTATGCGAGGAGAAAGATGATTGATGACAATAAGAAGGAGGCTCATTATAATTATTATGATATGATGAAAAAGATGGTTGATTGTGATAATCACGTTCATAGCTATTAGGAAAAGATGGTTGATTTATTCTAGCATTTTGGTAGGCATATTCATTTGTGGCTCTCATAGGTGCGTAATTTTTCATACCCCAATGATAATTATTGTACGCCATTTTTTTAAATAATTTTTTAAATAATTTTTTATTTATATTTTTTGTAATTTTCGGAATTAATTAATTTTTTTTTGAAAATTTTTTTTAATAAAAAAAACGAAAATAACAAAAGAAAAGCTAAATTAACTAAATCAAAATAACAAATCCCCGGCAACGGCGCCAAAAACTTGATCGATGTTTTATTTAATTTATTTTCCTTGCAAGTGGACAAGACTATTATAGAATAGTTTTGGGAAGCAAGGGTCGAACCACAGAGATTTGGATTTGATTATAGTAAATTTAACTAATCTATTAAAATAAAGCAATTAATAACTAATGGGGTTTTTGGTTTTTATAAATTAAATTAACTAGAAAGCAATAAAATAACCTAATTAACAAAGCATATAAATATGAGATAAATCAAAGATTTGTAAATTGACTAGGAATTAGGATTCACTTGTATCTAATCTATTGTTTATTTAAAATAATTATCATTCAATTTCTTGAGTTCGTTCACAAAAGATAGATATAGACTGTTGAACAATTAGTTCAGCCTCCATCTCCGCAAAATTCATCCATTCTATATCCTAAGCACAAGAACATATGATCTATCCGTCACCTAGATCATGTATGAACCCGGTCCTAACTTATCACTCTCGTGCATCGATAGGTCCAATTTATTGTGATGGTGAGCCGATTATGCGACATATGCACATTGGTCATGCGGTTATCCGCACCTCTAGGCCTTTATTATTTGCAATTACATTCATTTGTTCAAAGCGAAATAATAGAGGGATTGATAATCACCACAATCAACAAGAATTAAATGAATAAGAATTAATATAAAACAATAGATTCGATACAAGTTACCTCCAATTCCTAGATTATGGAGTTAGCTCTCCATAATTGAAAATACAAAACCTTGAACCATTCTTGGAGAATCTTTCTTCATAGACAAAGAAAAATAATACAGAACTTCTATCCCCTTTGTTTTTCCTAACTAAAGGGATCTATTTATACCTAATTAATCCTACAACAAGGAGGAAAAGGAGATACATTATAATTAAAATACTAAAAAGAATTAAAATAAGACTTTCACGTTTCCCAAGGCAATTAGAACTCCAAAAGTGGCGGCTGATTTTTGGTTGATAAATCTGATTTTCAGCTTTTGGTCTTCACTTCAAGTTTCCAGCTTTTGCGCTTGGTCCTCAAGTTCTTCAATTCAAAGATAAAATGCCTATATTTTGCACAATTGTTCCAAAAGTCCCTGAAACTATAAAACAACACTAAAACACATATTAGACAACAAAAACATCGAGAAATAGCATAATTTAAGCCGGAATAATACTCAATAAATGCGTATAAAATACAGTTATCAAGGAGATAGAGTTGTTAACCTGCCCCTAGCTTATCCCTATGTTCTTGTTTCTTCAGCTCCTCCTGCTTCTGTTCCTGGTCCATCTCAGTCAAATCCATCTGGTCATCCTCCTCTCAATGTTACTACCAATGTAGCTGCATCAGCTACCTCCTCTTCATGCATCTCAGATCATCCTTCTGCTCCCATATCCATTACTTTCATTTCTGATCAGTTGAGTATGGTAAATTCTCAACTGGCAATTCTGGCATCACAAATATCCCTCCTTCATTCCTTGGCGACACAATATTCTTCTTGGTTGGCCATACATTCTGGCCAAATAGGGGGTGGTGTTCCAAGTGTTCCAGTTGCTGTTCCGGTTGCTCCTGTGGCTGCTGATACAAGTGTTGTTGATGTTCCTGAATCTGTTGCTGGGAAATAATCTGGAACTGTTGAAGAACAATGCTGAAGATTATTGTTCTTGTGGTTGAATTGAAAATTGAGTGGTTGAAAATTTGAGTTTGTGGTTGGTTGTATTTCTTAAACAATATTTCATGATTGGTCTGATGATTTGTCTGTAATAACTTCCTTAAACTGATTTCTGTTTGATGTGGATCTGTAACTCTTCTGAACTGTTTTGAGGTTGGTTGGTTATGTTTCATACAACTTGGCTTCCATTATTCTTGTTTGGTGCATGTGTTCAGGGGGTGAGTTTTTGGATATGTCTCTCTAACATTTGTAGGTTGTAGTAAGTGTTGATAATGGAACACTTGTCATTGTATTTGACCAGAAATGCTCAATAAAGGGGGTGATTGTAAGGGTAAAATAGGTCATGCCTAGTTTTACTTGTTTCCCCTTTCTTGGTCAAAATTCATTTTTGACAAGTTTTGGTTATTTTAGGACTTCACATCTTTAATTAGATTTTGTTGTGTTATATTTGGAACCAAAATCTTTTATTCGATTATGGTGCATCGTTTTTGGAAGCAAAATCTTATTTTAAATCCTTGTCAAACCGTGAATCTTGTCCCCTTTGGTATTTGGTAATAAATTCCATGGATTTGGTAAGTTGTTAGTATTTCCTTTTTACTAATCCTTTTCCTTGTAGAAGATGGATTGTTTCTTGTGTGTAGGTCTTCGCATTGTTATATATAGAAGAGCTGGGACACGGGTATTGGTGAGCTTGAGAGAGATAAACAAAGCTATAAGCTATGAGCAGATTCATATAAAGTTCAGAAGCAGTTTTTCAGGTCAGACATATAGCAGTTGATTGCAGCTCCTGATGTTATAACATCGGCAGTAACATTGAAGTTTTGAAAATCTGTTTTATCTTCCTGTTTCAGTTTTAGGAAGTTGTTTTATTTCTTCCCACGTTTGGTCTGCCTTGTTTTCTATGGGGTTTTTGCTCTCCAAGACGCGTTGTCTTGTGAGAGTGTTTTTGTGAGTGATTTCACAATAGTTTTTGTAAAACGCTTAATATTTTTAGTGAAATCTTTGTGGCCTTGAGGCTAGGTCTACAAGCATAGTCTTGTAGATTGTTTTGGTAATCTTTTGCATTCAGTTCATTGTCTGATTATAAGTCTTCCGTTGTTTTGTTCATCTTTGACCATTGTGACTTCCATTGTAGCTACATCGGCATCTACATTGGAAATTGCATTGGTTTCTTTTGAGAATCCTAGCTATTGTTTTCTTTCACATTCACTTTTATCGATGTTAGAATTGAAAACAATTCAAACTTACTTTCTTAGATAAGCACATTGTTGTTGGAGACTTTGCTTATTTCGTTTCTGAAATTTATGACTCTCTTTGGAAAATAATAAATTGTATTATAGAAATCAAACTTACGATCCTAAAGTATATACTTACACTCTAAAATACAAAATTCACCTAGAGTATCTATAAAGTCTCACTTTACCACCCCAATCTAACTTTTGTGTCATTTTCATATCTCATTGTATAAGTTTTTTCTAGTTTGCCTCCTAGAGACTACTACTAAGGTTACCAATATGATGTTAAGGTGTGCATGGTATTTCATGTGAAGGGTATTTTGGTCATTTTAAATAATGTTTTATGTGCTTTTATTACCCAAAAAGAAACTTCATTTTCTTATTCTCCGACAACGCTTTCTCGGCTTTTTCTCCAACAATGACATCTTATTTAAATTTTAAGTGAGATAAAACTCAAGAGTGTATAAGAGTTCGTTTGTTGTGGCTGATGACTTATAACTTATGGCTGATAGCTTAATTAGCTGGTGGCTGAATGACTTGTAGCTGATTGTATGATAGACTGTTTCTTACAGTTGTTGAAAAGCTGCTTATGAGTTGTTATAATTATTTGTTAAAAAAAATTGAAAATTGGTATTCATATTTTTATGTATATTTCATAAAAGGATGAAATGAAGATAAACAAATATCTATTAATGAATAGTTGTCTTCATGTTTAAAAAAACAAAAAAAAACTTAAAATTTTGGCTTTTTGACTTTGGCTTTTCAATGCATAAAGAGTATTATACATTACTTATTGGCTTTTGGATTATAAGCTGAAACAAACACTCTAACTATGACTTTTTAAAAGCGAAAAGTCAAAAATCACTCCAAATAAGCTGCAATAAACGAGCACTAAATCTTTTATTCAAATTTTTATATAGAAAAATAAATAAAAATAGTGCAGAATCATATCTAATAGAGATAAAATACAAGAAGAGGATCGCATTCAGGTGTCAAGGCTACCATAAATAAGAACCCACAAAAAATTAAAGCTGTCAGAGCTGCCGATATTAAATGACCAAGCCACAAACACAATGCATAAGCATACACGATGAATTTCAAATCTCATATTTGAACTCATCACAGATGTATATAACAATGATGAGGCACGTCATGATTCAATCTGTCTTCATCGACCCTAGCTTAAACTCCAACAAATTTCTCTTTGGCACCATTGATATGATTTATGGTTTGATTGGAGCAAATTCTCTATCTTAAACATTATTCACTACCACTTTTATCACTACGATTACGACACGTTACATCACAATCACCAAATTTAATATGTAATATGGAAATACTACAAAATTACGTTGAGGGCCAAAGTGGATATGGTGGATACCTTAGGGGACAATGTGTATTTTGGACTAATTTTGATGGGGCAAACATATGATTAGCTCCCAAAATTACACACTAAATCTCACATTTGACCCCAACCTACGAAGTGTCTCACTTTCATACCTTATTTTTCTATTTGTGCCATTTTACTCCCTCTCGTACGTCTATGTGTATTAAAAATAGTAACGTACGGAAAATGGTATGTACATGTCACGTGAATATTATTTTGGTCATTTTGTTTGGGGTGGAAAATGAGATTTAGTTATAACTTTATTATATAATTAACTATTTAGTATTTAAAATATGTTTTTAAATAAAAATAAAAATAAATAACTGTTTCAATAATTTAAAAATAATTATATGACCAAATTACAATTTCCCCCAAGGTATCCACCAAATCGTATAATGCACCTCAACCTAAGGTTTGTCTCATAATGATATCTGACGTTACATTTTTTTTCTATTTTCCACCCTATTTGTGATGGACGTTAGAATATTCACGTTAAATAGCACATAGTCTTCTACGTGTGGGGCAAAAATGACATTTTCATTATCTGCTTTAGGGGTAAATGTATTTTTTTTTTAAAAAACTCTAATCTCGCACCCTCTCCTTCCCTCTTCTCCCAGTGCAAGTTCCCATCTCTCGCTCCACCATAATAGCCGTCATCTCCAGCCCAAACCCTTCCCACTTCGGTCACGCCTATCACAACTTTGGCGCCGTCCTTCTTCGATTCTAGCCAAACTCCATCTCTGATCTTCCTCATTCTATCACATACAAATGTCCCACCTAAAGTAGAAATCAGAGGGTATATACTATACTTACTAAAAACCCTAGTAAAAACATGCAATTAACAAAAAACACATAACCCTTATCGACGAATTCATTGGAAAGAGAGACGGGCTTGAATGAAGAGAAATGGTAAGGAAAATGATATCCTTAAAACCAATTATACTACTTTCCTTACAATTAAGTTTTGAAGAAGCGCAAATTTGTTTTGAACAAAGACATTTTTGCCCTTGAAGACTTAGTAGTAAGGAAAATTATAAAATTAGTTGTAAGGCTAGCAATGTTGTTATTTTAATTTGTCTCATAACTAAATTTAGAATTTATTTCATTTATACACCCACCATCATTTCCACCACTACCACCTCAAATAACGCCATTAGCCTAGAAATCATTTTATCTTATTTCTTTGTTTAATTTCTTACTCATTTTGTTTAATGTCGTATTCCACCTAAATCATCACTGCCATGCTTAAAATTGCCCCCACCATCCCTGCAAATGCTGCCACAACTATCACCACCACCAAGAAACATGTCCACCTTGCCTTACTAAAATGGAAAAATAACATATCTTTAGCTTCCGTTAAGTGGAACTACTTTCTTCAAACGACTTTCCTATCGATTCTTAATTAATTTCTTCTCTAACAAAACGCACAGATTTGTCAACTAAGTTCTCCATTTTTCTTTATCTTCTTGATAATATAACACATTTCCTTAACACGTTTCTCTTAGCTTATTCACACGCAATTACTAAGCACGCTATAGATTTGCTTAATATATCTCGATACTCATCAACCAATGTATTATTATAGTTACAATTTTTCATATACCTCTAATAATGTCATTCCCAACCTATGATGTCTCGCTTTCCTACATGTTTTTTTTATTTGTCCCACTTTGTCTTCTTCCGTCCATGGGCATTAAAAATAGTGATGAAAAATCATGTACATGAGGATTATTTTGGTCATTTTGCTTGTGGCGCAAAGTGAGATTTGTTATAATTTCATCATTTAGTATGCCATTTAATATTTAAAATATTTTTAATTAAAAAATAATTATTTCAATAATCCAAAATTAGTTATACTTTGTCTGACATTTAAATTCAAACTAAAAAAATGAAATTTAAAATTTATTTTTTAGCCCTCACTTTCTTTCGTCAACCCCATCATTCATAAACTCACCACCACCATCACTATCACCTTAAATTTTACCATTAGTCTAAAATTTAATTTTTTTTGATTTTATTTTATGTTATTTCTTTTTCTAATTCCTTACTCCTTCCTTCGAAGTAACCCATTTGGAAAACCCATCAATGATAGACACACCACCACCACAACCTTAAATTTCACTTTTTACAAACTCAAATTCATTTTTTTTTTTTTTTTTGAATTTTCAAACTTTCAAATTGAATCTGAAACCCATATGGATATTTGAAAATTTGAAGATTAGGAAATCTCACAACAATGTATTTCATTTAATCTACCACTGTCATCCCTAAAATCACTGTCACCACTACCCCTAACACCATTATCCCTGCGGTCGTAAGCACCACCATCACCATCACCAAGAAACACATTCATCTCGCCTTGCTAAAATAGAAGCATAGAATCTCTTTAGCTTCTGATTAGTCGGACTTCTTTCTCGAACGTCTCTCATTTCTTACTTCCTATCCACTTTAGATGTCAAATTATTAAGCAAGGAGATAATCTAATTTAGGATGGAACTACTTGAAAGGATGTTGATTGGTGACAATTTCTTTCAATTAAAGGAGAGTTATGATAGAAGAAAAGAAAGTTGACAGCCAGGGGAGGGGAATAGAGAGATTCTCACACGTAATTATTTCGGGTTCTTGAAGAGAAGCAAGCAAGTTAAGACCAAAAGAGGTTAGAGGTTTGGAACCCATTTATGAGAAGGAGTAAAATATTTTAAACCTAGTTATTTGTGATTACTAACAGTGGTTTGTTTGTAATATTTATAAGTTAGGAGCAGTATGTATGATAGTTTTTAAGGTTGCTTGTAGTAGTCTGAAAATTAAAAGAAGTAAACTGTAGTTTTTTACTTTCTTTTGTAAAAAAACGCACAGATTCATCAATTGGTTCTTCATTTTCTTCATTTTATTGACACTATGACACATTTTCTTAACTCACTTCTCTTAGCTTATTCATGGGTAATAGCTAAGGACGCTACATATTTTTGTTTAATATCTTGATCATACTCATTAACAAATCTATTATTATAATAACATTTTTTTCATTTACTTCTATAATGTTTTTATTGAGTAAAACCATATTATTTAAGAAAGTAATACCATATTATTTTTTTAGTTTCAAATAAAGTTTTAGTCTCTCGACTGAGTAAGGGTATTTTTGTTATTTTAGAAAATATTGGACGACATTTGTAACGATAATGGTAGGAGGGGGAAACTGATAAGAAAGAAAAAATATATGACGAAATAAATAGAATTCAAAACTGTAGGGCATAACTTAAAAACATGTACAAGTCAAGGGATCAAATTATTATTTGATTTTTAATGGAATTAATTAGTCTTTGATAAATTTACTTGTTTAACCTTAATTAATGGTGGATGATTTATTATATTTGAAGCTATTTTTGTTCAAACATTATTTGTTGTCATTGTAAATTTACTTGTTTTGTCCTTAATTAAATGGTGGGTGGTTTATTTGGTGAAGGGTTATTTTTGTCCATCTATTAAATTGTAAAAACAAACGAAACAAGCGACTTTTATAGTAAGAGATATTACTGTTTAGTATTATATTATACTCCCTCGATTAGGGCGACGGCAAATAATCCACGTTAGAAACTCAAACTTGGAAGTTAAGGCAAGGTTAAGGCTTCAAGCCTTAAGGCGAGTTAACTTTCAGGAACTTTTCTTTGTGCGCCAGGGATTATACTGTAAGGGATTATACTTTTAGGTCTATAATCTTTTTTGTACTGAGACACCCCAATTTCGTACACCCCAATGTGTAACCTCTTTTAGGTCTATAATCTTTTTGATGTGTAGACTACGCCCACGATGTGTAAACTGCTAACAAAAAATGTCAACAAAATGTTGGGGTTGAAAATGCAAAAGGAGAAAGTAGGATGCATGAATAGTAAGCTGCGAGGGAAAGTGTCAAAAATCAAAGTTGGAACAGAGCTGGCGGCGCCCCCACTTTTGTCTTGGCCCGCGCCCAAGAAGCTGTTGGCCGCGCCAAGGGTCTTCAACAGAGTGCCGATCGTTAACGCATTGTACAAAATGTTGGCCAGCGCGGTACAAGGCGATGAAACACGGATCAACTATAAATAGAGGTGCCCGGCTCCCCATTTCGACACAATTTTTCAACGAAGAGTTACTGCTCTGTGGTGTTGCGAGGAAGCGATCAAGTGAGCAAGTGATCCCTCCCCACTCTCATAAAGCCTCAAAACCTGTCCAAACTCCACCAAAACACAAATCCAGGTTAAAGTGATCCCTAAGTCCTTTAGTTAGGTATCCACCATATTTTCTCGACCCAAAAACCATAAAGTAAGTTACTATGCCCAGAGTAAATAGGATGAAAACATCCGAAACAAGCTCAGTTATTCCACCCGATCAAATAGGCCAAAATCACCAAAACTAATTGTCATTACTGATTAGTGAGGAGCAAAAACTACCATATATAAGTCACTACGCCCCAAATCACATCGGCAAGCAATAAAATTTTCCTTCTCGAGAAAGGACGTAGCGGCTTTACCCGCTCTAAAAGGTAATAGCCTTTAAGGGCGTTTTATTTATTTACTTATTTATTTATTCATTTATTATAAAGTTGTTATTTAAATCGCCCAATGTAATCAATATAAGCCGTTGTCTTTGCCGGATTAGATTAGGAAATATTATGTAAAGAGCCGTTATAATGACCAAATAATTTTAAATACATTTGTATTATTGTAAGGAAATTTGCAAGTCCATAAATAATGTAGCCACGGATGTATTTGTTTTATTTTCCTGTCTTTTAATACTTTATTTATTTGCTAAATAAATATAACAATAAGCATACTTTAGCCAAAAACTATTTTGAGACCGAGGGCGAGTTGGGTGCCTAACACCTTCCCAACTTCGTAACTTAGCCTCCGAACCCGATTTTTATCTCTGGTTTTCTTTTGGTTTTGCTTTATTTTTGCCTTAAAATAAAGATGGTGACTCTAAAACTTTTTGGATCCAGTGGGGCCTCGCAACACTTCTTCTTTGCACTTTTCCGTTCTCCCCTAAAAAAAGGGAGAATGAGAATGGAATGGTGATGTATTCCCACATCCTGGTATCCCCTAAAAAAAAGGATAACTTGATGCGGGAAACCCAAAGCTCCCATAGTGATCTTAAGCAGACATAAGACTATTTTAAATAAAATCCACTAAAAAAGGCAATCGAGGCGCATTCTAGCCTTTATCATGACGGCACTCCTCTCGCACTTTTGATTTCGCCTTCCCTACCCAACAAGGGAGGGTAGAGCGAGGCGTGATGTCACACTGCATCCGCACCTGCGTCTGCGGCGCCCCCAACAGAGGCGCGGGCGCGCGGTCGATCAGAATACAGGGGCCCTCGGTGGCGACTCTATTTGGGGAGTTGTTTTATTTTAAATAAAATGGAGGGCTAGACTCATAAAACAAAAACTTTTTTTTTTGTTTTTCCTTGTTTTTGGTTAAAGTATGCTTGTTATATTAATTTATACATTTGAATATTGCGTTCCTATACATCCGTGCCTATATTTGTGGATTTGATCCTCCATATTGCCGCAGTTTCGTTCCGATAACTGTTACAGGTGTATTTAAAAATATTCAAAAATCAAAAAATCAAAAGCAAAAAAAAATCGAAAAAGTAAAAAATAAAAATAAATAGATATATATATATATATATATATATATATATATATATATATATATATATATATATATATATATATCATATATACGCTGACAATAAAAATTCCGGGCAGCACAAAAAAAGGGTCGGGGCTTTATTTTAACTATTGTTTTATTCTCAGCTCTGTACTATTATTTCTTTTTGTTCATTTTTCCTTTTTTTTATTATTCTGTACATTTGTATATATTTGCATTCATTCTGTCATTTTATTTTGGGGACATAGGACCAATTTGTAATTAATAGGGATAGATAGATTCCCCACTTTTCTTTCTATTTCTTAATGTGGTATGCTTGCTTGCTTGCGTTCAAATTAAAAAGCCGAGAAAATCCACACATAACAGCAAGACATGTCATATTTGTTTTATTTTCTGTTTATATATCTGTGAATAAATAAAGATTTTCTTGCTTTTAGATACTTTACACACACACACGCATATAAGTATATTCGAGCTGTTACCTACACCATGGCCGACCACCCTGCATAAGCCAACGCTAGAATGTATATAGATTCTCAGGACACTTCATAGACCGACCGGTTTTTGCATCTCTGAATCGTGGGTCAGCCCCTGTCAAATAAAAAAATATATATGTAATGAAAAAAAATCGCCAAGTTAAAAAATAATAAATAAATTGCGCATAACAAAAAAAAATAAAATAAACGGAGTTGACTTATTATTCTTTGATGCTCGACCTAGACCATTTCGAATGGTGGATCTTGGAAAGAGTATAGGCCCTTCGCCTGAGATCAGTCCGATCTTGGGGAGTCGAAAGACAGGTGGAATACGTTGGTCCTATACTCTGGAGAAAGAATCCACTGTTCCAGGAAAAGTCCTGAGACCGTTAAAATAAAGCAGGTGTTTATCCGGTCAAAAATGTAGGGAACAAAAAAAATAATAAAATATACTAATAAAGGCACGCCTCCAAACCCGAAAGCCTTCTACCAGCCCGATACCTCCATAACCCATTTCCTAAACATACCGAATTTGAAGTTGCGTAGATAGTGAATCTGGCCGGTTGATATGGAAATAAGCGCAATCCCACCGGTATCATCGATTAGATCGAGGCGCAATCCGCCAGAGAGAGAACAGATCCGAAAGCAAGATGGCAAACATGGGTACGTATTCAGTGGCCTGATACGCTCCGACTCCAGAATGCAAATAGTTGGCTAGACCGTAACTGGGATGCACGACATGATCGCTTGCTAAGCCAAATAGAAAGTCTTATACAAGGTCCGAAGCCTAGTGGTGAGGTGAATTCTTCCCCTACAATCCCCTAAGAAGCATCCATATCCCATGCCTCCAAACCCAACCCCTCACCAAACACTAACCCACCATACCACCGCTACCCCAAATCTCAATCCTCCACCAAATCCCTACCACCCAAATATCGCCCCTTATCCGTCCTATCCTCAGATCCCTTCCGCAAGCACCAAGATTCACCAAAGCCCAAATGACCTCCCTTTTCCCATAACCAACCCACTCCAAAACAAATTTCACATACGTACTCACAAAATTATAACCCCGTGCCAAGTTACCACTTATTTACCTTATAATGATCCTACGCCCACCAAAACCATCCAAAAATCCACCCAACCAAAAACTATCCTACCCAAGTTCCACCAGCCCGTAATCCTTATCCAACCCAAAATCTTTATCCGCTTAACCAATATCCATATATCTCCAGCCCAAACCCCTTACCGCATACCGCAAACCAGAATTAACCCAACCTTCCCTAATCCAAGATATATGTCAAAAGCCAACCCTCACCACAAAAAAAAATGAGGCCGACGTGGAAAATATAAAGGCATGGTACTCAAGCTTCTAAATGAAGGGGAATTTTCTACGCTGGCATCGACATTACAAATCCTGGCAAGATTGCCTTTCAAATTCAAAAATGTCCGACATAGAAAAATTTGATGGGATTGGATGCCCTATATCCCACTCTTAAAATCTTATTCACTACTAGAAAATGACCTTTAGTGACGGAATTTTCCGTCGCTAAAGGCAAAATTCCGCTAAAGGCTCCCTGCAATGAATTTTTCCGTCAGCCGATGTCCGACTCGACCGATTTCCGTTATTTTTCGCCGCTAAAGTTGTTGATATATGACGGAATTTTTCCGTCATCGAATTCAACCCTTTAGCGACGAAAATTCCATCGCTAAAGGCTTTTAAAAATTAATTAAAATTGAATTTCAAATACGAAAATTCCGTCGCTAAAGGCGTTTAAAAATTAATTAAAATTGAATTTCAATGACTGAAAATTCTATCGCTTAAAGGCTTTTAAAATTAATTGTACCTTGAATTTCAAATAAGGAAAATTTCGCCGCTAAAGGTGTTTAAAATTAATTAATTGAATTTCAACGATTTGAAAATCCGCCGCTAAAGGCTTTTAAAAATTAATTGTAATTAATTTCAATGACGGAAAATTGCCGCTAAAGGCGCTTAAAAATTAATTAAATGAATTTCAGCCGATTTAAAAATTCCGCCGCTAAAGGCGTTTAAAAATTAATTAAATTTAATTTCAGCGATTTAAAAAATTCCGTCTGCCAAAGGCGCTTAAAAATTTATTAAATTTTAATTTCAAATACGAAAAATTCCGCCGCTAATAATGTAAAAAATTTTAAAAACCCCAAAATACTATTATTGTGACGACCCGACCCGACCCAATGCGGAATCCTGAAGGTCGGCCGCCAAGACAAGCTAAAAGATCGACAAGCACCCGCTAAGCGTTAAGGCGAGTCAAGAGTTGCACCCACAAACTCTAAACAGAATGTAAAGTTTAACGGCGAACGAACAACTAAAAACTAAAAATCATGAAGCAAATCATAAGTGGGACCAAAGCCTATAATTATAAACTAATGAATACGAGGTCAGCGGAGACCATATCTCATCTCGACCACCCATTTACTGCTATGACGCAACATCAAAGACTGACAACCAACCATCTAAGCAACCTAGGCCGCGGCAACAAGAACCCAACCTAATAAACAACAACTCTACTGGCTATAACATGCCGGAGGAATAAATTAACTAAAAAGAGTAAAGGATGAGATACTAACTACTAAACCAATGTCTCTCGACTAAAGTTGTCGGGGACGTAAATAGCAATAACATAATACTAGAACAAGCTTTAGCCAAAACCTTGCTCTGAAGACAACTAATAACTTCTAATAAATACAACAAATACTGACAAGTCGGGCTACCAAAATAAACGACAATAGAATACTAACAACTACCCAAGTAAAGTTTACATAACTTCACAACCGTATCTCACAAAATACAAATACAACAATACTAATAACCCCAAGCTATCGCCCTGAAGACCACCGTTATCGATCAAGCGCCCAAAGCTTCAATGCGCATTAACGAGCTTATCGCAAAAACTAAGGAAAACAAACACACGAATGAGTCATAATGACCCAAGAAGTTACTAAATGCAATGTATGGCATAGCATGGCGTGGCATGGCATATCGCACAAGCATATATAATCTCATGGCATTTTAATCGGTACCAACAATAACTTGTACTAAGTCATCAAGTATCATAAACTTCATAAATCACCTAGCACGTTATCTTTCATTTAAGTGCTCATAGTAAGCCACATATGGGATAGAGAAGATACCCAAATAGTGTCGCGTTTGTGCTGCTCCCCGCAATACACATAAATACCGGGTCGTGTACCATCGATGCCGTGATTACATCGACATACCGAGCGGCTACACCGCAAGGGCAGCCCTTTCTCGCCTAGCTTAGCATGATCCATTCGCCCTACAGATTACGAGATGGCTAACTTCCCCACCGGGGCCAACAAGGTGGGTGTGTGTGAGGTCTCTGTACGGCGATCCATAGCTTAATACGATCGACGATTCAGATAAAGGATGTATCGCCCTACCCCGACAGTAAAAACCAAATCCATATAAATGCCACCGGGCTTTATGAAGTGCACAAGTAGATAATTACTCTCATGCTCAAACAAGAACCAAGACCGCCAAGAGCGGACTTATCAAATCAAGTAGGTCATAAAGCTCTACGAACTAATTTAACAACGCATATATTCGCATTATTACTTAACAAATCTAACTAACTTATCGGGCTTTAGTCCAAGAACCACATATTGAGGTATTCATAACCCTCAAGTCACAACCCAATCAATCGTAGCATATAAGCTCAAGAAATCACAACGTGGTCTACTATAGCCCCTCTACTCGGATTAAACCAAAGACTATTATTTAGTCTAAAACAATCAGAATCCATACTTAGCATTTATCCTCACTTAAAGGTACACCGGACTCAACCATAGTCCCAACGGTCATATATGTTCGACTTCTTCAAAGCCAAACTCACTGTATCAAACTAAGCCGTAGTCATAACCTCGCAAGTGCTTTCATGTGCACACGACTCAATTCCTAAAAGAGAACTCATTCAAATAATCATTTCAAAGAAATACGAGATCATAGGTTGATCTCTAATGCTCCGTGCCCTCGACGAGCACGCCCCTAAACAAATTTCCCCTGCCAACCTCTATAGCGTGGTGTCACAAATGGGACACAAATCAAGATGCTCTGATACTCATAATCAAGACCAACCAAACCCGAACATCGTAGGTTTTAACCTAATGCTCTCCAACATGATATTGAATCATAAACAACTCCATTAAGTCTTAATTGTCACACAACGTTAAATGCCTAGTTCATAAATCCCCAAATCAACATATCATTCACATTTACAACAATTTTCTACAATTCATTTGGGCTAGATTCCCTAGATTAAAATCCATAGAACTTAACAAGATCTCATACTCATTTTAGAAATCACATACTTTCAATTGAATGGTCATTTACATTTTGCCTTTTAAAGATTTACACCTCTAAATTCCCAATCTCATGCCTACTATCAAAATAGACCCAAATAAAATGTCAACATGAATTCTAGCAAGCTCACAACCCTAGAAACACAAGATGAAGAGTATCAATATACTTCAATAACCATAGAATCATCCTACACATGCTCTTAACAAGTTCACATGCTCAAATCACAAGTTGAAATCATACAAGGTAGTATGTGTACTCATTGACCTCAAATAGCATAGAGTTTGTTTTCCTTAGGATCAATGAGTACAAAATCAAAAGAAGAAGAAGAAGATGAAGAAGGTAACTTACAAGTTAAACACCAAAGGAAGAAGAAATGAAGGAAACTATTTGATGGAACGCCCCTGATGAGCTCTTCAACTTTAATGAATGGCTCTTGGGCAATGGATGAATGGTTGATGAAGACCAAGGGATGAGAACTCAAGAAACCATGGGAGAGTTAGAGAGAAGATGGAAATTGTTTTGAAAAGGCTCAAAGAAATGAAGAGGTAAGAGAGTGATTCAGGGTTTATATTGGTCAAAATGGTGGAGCGACAAGTGTCAATCACTTCATGTCCTTTCAATCCGGATTTGGGGCTTAATGACCAACTAATGGACCCTTAATCCAACTTAAAAATCTAGTTAGGGATGTTAGGACTTAAGTAGGAAGGGTTAGGGAGGAGGTTTAGATAGGTTTAGGTAGGGGTCAGAAGTAACAAATCGCCAAATTCCAAACAGAGGAAATCACCCCAGAAGAAAAAGTGAGGCGGGCGCCTCACCTATGCCGCCTCAACATCTGGGGCTTCCCCCAAGTTCCACCAATCAGAATTACTCAAGATTTGAGGCGGCGCCTCACTGGCCTCCCATTGGCCGCCTCGGCCTAACCTCTAAAAACTTGATCTAAACTTGATCTAAATGGTCCCAAACTTTGGGCAACCATTCTAAGGTCTAACCCTACTCAAACAAGTCTAAAACACACCCGAACAACTCCCGAAACAACTCGGAGCGAAACCGAAGGGGGTGCAACATCGCAACCTGAATCGATTTAACCAACTCAAAATCAAACGTAGAATGAAAAGGAGACTTAAGGCAAGTCTAAGGGCTAATGAAGAAGCTTAAATACTTCTTAGAAAGTTGAATAACAACTAGGGAAATAAGAATCCCAAAGGAGAGGCGATGCCGACCTTCGATTCCCCCGAACTACGCGATAGAGACGAACGCTATCTCCAAAGCTCCAAATCATCGTAGACTTAAGGAACACCTCCAACTTGAAGTCTAATGCATCTAAACATGTTAACAAACCATCTTAACAAGGTCTAGGATCCAAACCGAGGTCACGAACACAAACGCAAGCAAAATCCTCAATCAAGATTTCGACTATCGCCGAAATACGACTTGTGACTTTAGCAAGTCAACAACTATATGGAGTCTCTTAATAATGTCTTGGTCTTAATACTAAACATATCTAGACCCTCTCGCAACCCCAAACATACCGTCAACAAAGGAAGAAGTGCACGAAAGCACGCAAACCGAGATAACGGCGGAGCGGGCGTCACAATTATAATTTTAAAATTGATAATATAAAATTAATACAAAACCGAAGATACAAAATAAACAATATTATAAAACCAATTTAAAACATCAAACTGTGAAATGTTATTACAACAATCCATGTAAATTATACATAACAATTAATACCAAAAACTTGTTTCTAGAAAGTTAACTTGTAAATTAAACTTGTACAAATCAATGTAAACATATATCTAA
>JABEVN020001559.1:0-24413 GCA_013146195.2 Codonopsis lanceolata
CATGTGCTCGTCATAAATAATATCATGCTATAGTCATGATCTAACTTTATAATAAATCATGTTATGGCATTCATGCTCAACATTAAATAAATAATATTTATCACTACAGTATAACATCTCATCATAAATCCATGTCAAGTCATTCTTGTCTTAACAATAATAATTTATACCTTTGGCATAAAACAACATTCCCATAATATTCATGTGATAGCATGCTTAACAACATTAATCAATATGTTATCTATTAAGTATAACATGTAAGGAACCAAAACAAACATCATATCATATCCAAATTCACCAAGCACGTTATTCACTTAAGCACTTGTGAAACAATTTCATATATATAAGGGATATGATACCATTACACCAGAATTCCTCCACGAGCGTGTCGCTCTGCAAAAGCTCACGTGCAAAACACTATGTGCCCTCGATATCCCTCTCGTAGATATCGCGTCCCGAACAACTCTCCGCTCGAGTTCCATAGTTATCAAAGTCATGTGTATTACTACAACTAAGATAAACTACTTCCCCACCGTGGCCATCGATGGAGGGGTGTGTGCAAAACATGGCGATACATCGCGATCCACGAACCCCATAATTCGTGAGGACGATGTATCAACCCACCAAAGACTCAAGGCAGACGCCAGGTGGACTCAAAACCCAAGCACAAGTAATATACTCATATGCTCAAAACAAGTAGGTAAACACTCTACCATCAAACTAGTCATGCATTTATCCACAACTAGCATAAATATCACAACAGAGAATCATATAAGTTCTCATAATCAAGTGTGCTTCACACGCAAACTTCTTGGAGGCTCGACCTCCATGAGATTCTACCCAATTCCGTGGGACTTAAAATCATAGTTCTAGGATTCAAACTAACCAAGAGTTAACTCAGTTGAGTTCAATCTAAGTTTTCGAAAATTCAAGGAATAGAAGCTTAGGCTTCATCATCCCAAGTTCATGTCTATCGTCGAAACCACAATCCCAACGATCAATAAACTCGTAAACCCCACAATTTATTTAACAATGCAACTTAGAACAAATTAATCACTTTGTGTATAATTTCATCTAAGTTATCATACCAATCATAACCTTCAAATCATGATTAAAATTTACAACATGGTTTAATATACTCTAATAAGCATATAAAACATATTAAGCAAGCTCACATAAATAAATTGTAAGCTAACAAAAATTAGGGCAAGGCACCCTCCAAGCATCTCAACCAAACCAACATCAATTCACATGAACAATCAACATAATCAAGTTCAATAGGCTAGTTAGAACATGAATTTCGCTATATCATGGTCTCACATAGGTCAATCAAGTTCTATCATTCAATTGAAAACCTGGGTTCATGCTTCTTCTACAACCCTAACAATGGCTTCCATTGACCTCAAATACCACAAATGGTTGTTTCAGGGTCAATGGAGCTCAAAATCAAAGGAAGAGAGGTAGGAACTTACCAATTTTCGGCCTCCCCAAACCGAAACCCAAAGAACGATGTCTTCTCCTCAACTCTTTCCTCAAGTTCACGTGTAGGAAGGGGAAGAAGACTCCCACTATGGCTCCAAGCTTAGCCCTCCTTTGACTCCAGATCGACTCCTCACAAGCCTTCTCTCGCGCCTTGGTGAAGTGCTCGCGAGGCTTGAGGAAGAAGAGTCATAGCGATGGCCGAACTAAAGAAAAGTGCGGCTGATTCACTTATATATGGAGGATTAATTCACTAATCAAGTCACTAATTAACCCCTAAATCTCTTAATAGATGATTAGGATTAGTATTAGGCTAATTAAGTGAGTTTAGGATAGGTTTAGATTGGGTTTAAGTGGTAAAAAGTTCGGACAGACCAAAGTAGAACAAAAATCCCGTAGTGATTTAAGGACCATGCGGTCGCATCATATAAGGGGATGCGGCGCATCCTCAACATTCGCTTTCTACCTTCTGCTACCTTTCGATCCCGGACTCTCCCGCATACTGAGTCCTTCCAAGCCAAAATGGTCTACAAATCAACCTTAATATCCGCCAAACAATAACCAGTAATCAAACCTCAAACCTCAACAAAACAAGGCCAAGAAATCGCGGAGAACTCTCGACGACGACCCAGGAAGAGTCAAAGCGAAAAGGGTTAACGCTAAAATCAAACTAGCAACCCAACCGACAATGCAATAAGCATCTAACCAATAACCAAGGCATGTTAAGAATGTTATAAATGCCTTCTAACAATTATCCATGTGATTACAACATAAATCACAAACCTAAGATTCAAAGTATCTCGCGAAAGAAAAATGCGTACGTGCATCTCAAACAACGCCAATAATCATGCTATTGACTCTAAACATATACGGGAGCTAAATGAACATATTCATGATGATTATGAAGATATGAATTCATGCATAATACATGCAAACAACATTTCAGGGTTTTACATTCTCCCCTACTTTAAGGAATTTAGCCCCTAAATTCTTACCGTAGTCATCAAACAAATGAGGATATTTCTCTCGCATCTCCAACTCGGTCTCCCAAGTTGCTTCCTCGATCTCGTGATTCTTCCAAAGATCTTTCACTAACGGAATTCTCTTACTCCTCAAAACTTGCTCTTTCGTGTCAAGTATCTTCACCGGCTGCTCAACATAAGACAAATCCGGCTGAAAAGTAATCTCCTCATACTTAAGAACATGGGAATCATCCTTAAGATATTTTCGAAGCATAGATTATGGATCTCTGACAAAGACGGTGGTAAAACCACCCTGTAAGCCAAACTCCCAACTCGCTCAAGAATCTCAAAAGGTCTAACGAACCTCGATGATAATTTCCTTTTCTTTCCAAATCTCTTGGTACCCCTTCTAGGCGATACCTTAAGAAACACAAAGTTTCCAACCTGAAACTCTAAATTTCTTCTTCTATTATCCGCATAGCTTTTCTGTCGACTTTGAGCGGTGAGCAATCTATCTCGAATTATCTTCACACTCTCAACTGACTGCTGAACAATCTCCGAACCCCATAATTTTGCTTCTCCAACCTCGTCCCAGCAAATAGGAGATCTACACTTCCTCCCATAAAGAGCCTCATACGGTGCCATCCCGATGCTCGATTGGTACTATTGTAGTACGCAAACTCCGCCAAAGGAAGATGTGTATCCCAACTCCCCTTAAAATCAATCATACAAGCCCGTAACATATCCTCAAGTATCTGAATCGTTCTCTCGGACTGTCCGTCTGTCTGAGGGTGAAAAGTTGTGCTAAAGTTCAACTTGGTCCTTATAGCTTCTCGCAAAGCCTGCCAAAACCTCGATGTAAATCCCGGTCCGAAACAATACTAACTGGAACCCTGTTCAATCTAACAATCTCCTGCACATACAATGCCGCTAACTGACTCAAGGAATAAGTCATCGCAATCGAAATAAAATAAGCCGACTTCGTGAGCCGATCAACAACAACCCAAACGGCATCAAAACCTCTACGCGTACGCGGAAACCCCGATACAAAATCCATCGTAACATGTTCCCATTTCCACTCCGGGATATCCAATGGCTGCAACAACCCCGCGGGTCTTTGGTGTTCCGCCTTCACCTGCTGACAGGTGAGACACCTCGACACAAAATCCGCTATCTGTCGCTTCATGCCATTCCACCAAAATTGTTTCTTCAAATCCTTATATATTTTCGTACTCCCCGGATGGATAATATACTTTACCTTGTGAGCTTCACCCAACACAAGTCGCTTCACCTCATTAACTGAGGGAACATAAACTCTACTCAAACCATAACCTAGACTCACTCTCCGAGTCTACTATCTTAAAAACTAACCAAGTAGGCAAAAATCAAACTGCCAAAAATCCCACATACACAAGTTTGAAAATTTTCAATAACCATAATACCAAGCACTTTTAGGTTGAAAATATCTTGACTCATATTTGAGTCGCATAGCACTCACAAATTCCATGACTAATTAATTAAGCATGTGAATTCCAAATATATCCTCGGAGCGTATTCAAGGACTTTATAAACATAAGTCTCCCGAAACTATTTGCTTCGGAACTACAACATGAAATATAAATACAAGAATTCTAAATCATGAGAGGTAAAAATGGCCGATAGAGCAATTCACAATTTAAGGAAGAGTGTTCCTCAACACACTTCTAAAACAAGTAAGTTAACATTTCAGGATCATGCAAGTCATACTCGCAACTTCGAAATCATAGAGAATGTACATAATAGCACATAACAACATCATGTGAAAATTTATTCCATTTATTTTCCTTTTCTTCAGGTAAGAGGTTTAGTCAATTTCTAACCTGCTTACTACCATTCCTAGTCCACCAACGAACCTCTTTTGATCACCAATTTAGGGTACCGGCTAAATTGGATTTCAAAAGCTTTCGTTGCAAGGATGCGAAGGGTTATGAGACAAAATCTTAAGCATCCCATACTACAGTCTCACATACTCATGCAACAGTGAAATCATGGCATATTGATAAGGCATGAGGATCAAGATTTTATCTTGCTATACTCTAAACAAATTACATTGCTTACTGATGCATATAAGCATGTTCATACTCAAATACAACTATTTCCGTTAGACATATTTATTACTCTTGTAAACCATGTCTTCTCTTTTAATAAAAATGCATCTACCATGCATGCTCATATATAAAGATCATATATCATTTCTCCTTTCAAAATAATACACGCACCGGTACAAGTTATGTCTATACTTCATAATCACAAATATATTTTACTCATTTTAATCATCAACGAAATGATAAAATTTCTATCATTAACAGTGTCGCATGTACACCCTTATATCATACAAGTACGATATAAAATAACCAAGTATCATCATACATCATCTCATATACTCCATGTAATTCCCACGATTCATGCA
This sequence comes from Codonopsis lanceolata, assembly GCA_013146195.2. Lineage (NCBI taxonomy): Eukaryota > Viridiplantae > Streptophyta > Magnoliopsida > Asterales > Campanulaceae > Codonopsis > Codonopsis lanceolata. Next base: position 4,891 of record JABEVN020001559.1, read on the forward strand.
ATGCATAAAACTCGTGTAACTCATAACCATACATATCGGTTAATCAAACAGCTAATATAGCACATGAGATTTCGAAACTATTCATACATGTTTATAACACAAAACCGAGAAGAAGTACGCATAAAAATTCCCTCGTGATAATTTTCTAGACAAGGACAACTCTAACAAATAACAAGGTTCGTATATTCACTATACTCGCCTAACAAAACTTCCGTAGTAACTCCAGAGTAAAGAGGTAACATTCACTCTAGTGCTCACAACCGTCAAAACTCTATAAAGCCTTTCATTACCTTAGTCCAAAATCTCGTATTCGTTAAAACACACACAAGATATTCTCGCGCGGCAACGACACCCTATTAGTCGCGATTTAACGGTATACTTGCTCGTAATAACCGTAATCCATCTCAGAACCACTAAGTATCAATCGTGCGATTCAAGCGCATCCTACTCGCATAAAAATCACACAACAAAGTATAATTATTTTACTGTACACATCTCTCCATAGAGCATACAAATTTAACGCACCACTAGTATTTACCACTAGTAGCATTATCACATATTCCATATTCACATATGTATAACATCGCCATCCATATAGGCTTACATAACCGTATTACCTTACTGCAATCGACTGTCTATCGACAAATCAAAATTTCAACCAAAACCATAAACCAATCCCATACCGGGACATCCTCCTCAATAATATCCATAAATCGAGGAAAGCAAAAATAATTAAATGTCAACACACAATGCAATGTATGTATTAATGTATATGGGCTACCGATACAACGTGCACTCATAATAGCGATAATAGCAATCATAATATCCGTATAATAAATTACCTCCTATCCAAGGTAGGTCTCAAAACTCCGCAATGGCCAACCGCCACGTACGCAAACAACCTCAAACTCTAGCTCGTCTACAACCATTTCCCTAAGGGTCACTAGACTGCTTATTAGTGCTCTTAGAGTCATTAATCCTCAATTTAAGGCAATCCAGTCTAATGTGATCACCACCATAAACTAAACACTTGTCTATATTGCTCCAACACCTACACTTGGTGTCCCATTTCTCAAACGAAATTTATACAACAATTTATCACCTCTTCATCTATAACTTTAGGTAAAAGCATCACTCCGCTTACTAGTCTACGGATTTGCCTACACAGTTTCAGGAGGTACCACTGTCCTCTAACCACATCATCAACCTTAATATTCCCTGAGGTCCTCTCTCAGGTGCGTTCCTTAATATTTAACTTTTTCTCATGAGTATAGTCCACAACCTCTCGAAAATCCGCAAGCTGTGATAAAATAGATCGCCCAAAATTTTATCCTTAATCCTTAACTCTTTCACAATTCATGGAGTCTTCCTAGTCTCATTCGGTACTAAGTACTCTTACTCTAATGAGCTAATTCTGTGATCTTCACTTAAATATTAAATCTCAACATCATAATATTTGCCACCAATTCTCCGGTGGGTTCTCAATCATGGATACTACTAGTACCCCCTTATACTTATCACATTGGCACCTCTACTAGTGCTAACATCCATTCTAGTTCAAACATCTTAACATACTATAACTCTCGACGTTAAGATATAACAAATCACACAAACCAACCCCCAAAGCCAAGGAACCTATCCCGGCTGAAAGCTAAATTTATAATCATAGCTCGATACGGACCCGATCCCAAGGACGAAATCCCAAGGAAACAATTAACAACAACAAGAAGCAAATAATGGGTAGGGCCATAACGGCGATACACCGACAACTTAAAACACATGCGGAAGCGAAATAGAATAAAACAGTGGCGCCCGAGCTAACAAGCTCAAACTAAAACAACCAAAGAGATAATTAATCTCTCGGTCCAAAAATTCGATTCACGTGCCGCAACATTGGGCACGTAGGACAAACTCCCTGCTATGCAATTCATATATAAGCATAATAAACCAAGTCATCGGCGAAACTACGGCCGGAACCCAACATTAAACTAAGTCTAAGACTCTAGTCTAACAACTCAACGGCTAAAAACATGCCGGAGTACAAACATAATATTTAGCTATCAATATATCATGCTAAACATACTCACCAACAAACCAAGCACGACTAAAACCAGTCGGCTACTAACAACATAAGTACTAACAGTTATAAGTACTAACAACCAGAAAACATATGGAAGTTTAACTACCAATATACATCAAGCACGACTTTTACTTGTCGGCTACCAAAAGAATAAACTAACACATAATTACATCATTCAAGCACATAAAGGTTTGCTACCCAATAATGAAGTTTACATAACTTCATTCTTCCCAACGACCTCACCAAAGAAAAATAAACACCTAAGTAGCAACCTTGTCCAAAAGACTTCCTTGCCAAAGTAACCTTCCTGATTTACTTGGATCCGCTCGCACGGCTCGGATCTAGGGAAAAACAACCAACAAATAAAAGTAAGTCACAATGACTTAGTAAGTTACTAACCATAACTTCCTACCATGGCATAATGCTCAATCATAAATAATATCATGCTATCGTCATGATCTAACTTTATAATAAATCATGTTATGGCATTCATGCTCAACATTAAATAAATATGTTATCACTACAGTATAACATCTCATCATAAATCCATGTCAAGTCATTCTTGTCTTAACAATAATAATTTATACCTTTGGCATAAAACAACATTCCCATAATATTCATGTGATAGCATACATGCTTAACAACATTAATCAATATGTTATCTATTAAGTATAACATGTAAGGAACCAAAACAAACATCATATCATATCCAAATTCACCAAGCACGTTATTCACTTAAGCACTTGTGAAACAATTCATATATATAAGGGATATGATACCATTACCAGAATTCCTCCGCGCGTGTCGCTCCTGCAAAAACACGTGCAAAACCCTTATGTGCCCTCGATATCCCTCTCGTAGATATCGACGTCCCCGAGACAACTCTCCGCTCGAGTTCCATAGTTATCAAAGTCATGTGTATTACTACAACTAAGATAAACTACTTCCCCACCGTGGCCATCGATGGAGGGTGTGTGCAACCCGGCACGGCGATACATCGCGATCACGAACCCCATAATTCGTGAGGACGATGTATCAACCCACCAAAGACTCAACAGACCGACGCCAGCTGGACTCAAAACCCAAGCACAAGTAATATATACTCATATGCTCAAAACAAGTAGGTAAACACTCTACCATCAAACTAGTCATGCAATTTATCCACAACTAGCATAAATATCACAACCGAGAATCATATAAGTTCTCATAATCAAGTGTGCTTCACACACCTTAAACTTCTTGGAGGCTCGACCTCCATGAATTCTACCCAAGATTCCGTAGGACTTAAAATCATAGTTCCTAGGATTCAAACTAACCCAAGGTTAACTCCGTTGAGTTCAATCTAAGTTTTCTGAAAATTCAAGGAATAGAAGCTTAGGCTTCATCATCCCCCTAAGTTCATGTCTATCGTCAAAACCACAATCCCAACGATCAATAAACTCACGTAAACCCCACAATTTATTTAACAATGCAACTTAGAACAAATTAATCACTTTGTGTATAATTTCATCTAAGTTATCATACCAATCATAACCTTCAAATCATGATTAAAATTTACAACATGGTTTAATATACTCTAATAAGCATATAAAACATATTAAGCAAGCTCACATAAATAAATTGTAAGCTAACACAAAATTAGGGCAAGGCACCCTCCAAGCATCTCAACCAAACCAACATCAATTCACATGAACAATCAACATAATCAAGTTCAATAGGCTAGTTAGAACATGAATTTCGCATATATCATGGTCTCACATAGGTCAATCAAGTTCTATCATTCAATTGAAAAACCTAGGGTTCATGCTTCTTCTACAACCCTAACAATGGCTTCCATTGACCTCAAATACCACAAATGGTTGTTTCCCTAGGGTCAATGGAGCTCAAAATCAAAGGAAGAGAGGTAGGAACTTACCAATTTTCGGCCTCCCAAACTGCCCAAACCCGAAACCCAAAGAACGATGTCTTCTCCTCAACTCTTTCCTCAAGTTCACGTGTAGGAAGGGGGAAGAAGACTCCCAGCTATGGCTCCCAAGCTTAGCCCTCTTTGAAGCCCTAGAATCGACTCCTCACAAGCCTTCTCTCGCGCCTTGGCTGAAGTGCTCGCAGGAACGCAGGAAGAAGTCATAACAGACTGGCCGAACTAAAGAAAGAGTGCGGCTGATTCACTTATATATGGAGGATTAATTCACTAATCAAGTCACTAATTAACCCCTAAATCTCTTAATAGATGATTAGGATTAGTATTAGGCTAATTAAGTAAGTTTAGGATAGGTTTAGATTGGGTTTAAGTGGTAAAAAGTTCGGACAGCGCACACAGCCGAACAAAAATCCCGTAAGCTGATTTAAGGACCATGCGGTCGCATCATATAAGGGGGATGCGAGCGCATCCTCCAGCATTCACTTTCCCGGCCTTTTCTGCTTCCCTGCTCGATCCCGGACTCTCCCGCATGCATACTCGAGTCCTTCCAAGCCAAAAATGGTCTACAAATCAACCTTAATATCCTCCAAACAATAACCAAAGTAATCAAACCTCAAACCTCAACAAAACAAGGCCAAGAAATCAGGTAGAACTCTCCCGAACGACGACCGGAAAGTCAAACTGAAAAGGGTTAACGCTAAAATCAAACTAGCAACCCAACCGACAATGCAATAAGCATCTAACCAATAACCAAGGCATGTTAAGAATGTTATAAATGCCTTCTAACAATTATCCATGTGATTACAACATAAATCACAAACCCAAGATTCAAAGTATCTCGCGAAAGAAAAATGCGTACGTGCATCTCAAACAACGCCAATAATCATGCTATTGACTCTAAACATATACGGGAGCTAAATGAACATATTCATGATGATTATGAAGATATGAATTCATGGATAATACATGCAAACAACATTTCAGGGTTTTACAAGTGAATGCATGGAGAGCAGGAGGTGGCTGGCGATGAAGGAGGATGCCCACATTAATAGAGCCACAGCGATACCGAAGAACTCGCTTGACCGCATTCCAGTGCTCAGTGGTCGGCCTATGCATGAACTGAGAGAGTTTGTTGACAGCGAAGGTAACATCAGGCCGAGTAAGAGACAGATATTGAAGACACCCGACCATTGCTCAAAATTCTGTCGGATCTGTGAGAGAGCAGTGCCCGTGTGAAGAGTCAAGGTAGGAGAGGTAGCAAAGGGTGTAGCTACTGGGCGAGCATCGGTCATGCCTGTGCGAGCAAGGAGATCAGCTATGTACCCGTGTTGAGAGAGTAGAAGAACACTTGGGTGCTTAACAACTTCAACCCCAAGAAAATGGTAAAGATCACCAAGGTCCTTGAGCGAGAAGCGATGAGCGAGCAGAGATATGAAATTCTGAACTACAGAGGGCTGGTTCCCAATAACGATGATATCATCCACATATACAAGGAGGTAGATGATGTTGCCCGCAGTACGAAGGATGAACAGAGATGTGTCGGCCACCGAGTTTTTGAAGCCGGAGGTAAGTAGAAACTGACACAACTTATTATACCATGCTCGAGGAGCCTACTTAAAACCCTAAATAGCCTTGTGAAGCCGACACACATGTTGAGGTTTGCCCTTGTTTGCGAAACCAGGTGGTTGAGCCATGAATACTTCCTTGGACAGATTGCCTTGAAGAAAGACATTGTTCACATCCAGTTGGTGAAGATCCCATCCTTGAAAGACGACCAGCGAGAGAACAAGACGAATAGTGGTCGGTTTAACCAACAGGCTGAAAGTCTCGTAATAGTCAATCCTTGGTCGATAGTGAAATCCATTGGCCACTAGGCGAGCTTTGTAGCGATCAATAGTGCTATAAGCATGTCTTTTGATTTGGTAGATCCACTTACAGCCAACAATATTGAGAGCATCTATCGAGGGGACTAGATCCAACGTTCCATTGTGAGCTAGTGCATCAAACTCTTTAGATATGACCTGATGCCACTTCTCATCTTTTAGGGCCTGAGTGACACATGTTGGTTCATTATCTGCTGTCTGTTGAGCCGAAAGACTCAGTTTGGTGATGGGTTTGTAAATATTGTTCTTAGAGCGAGTCACTGTGGATGAAGCTCCAGAAGTAGTGGGCACAGGGACAGGGTCAGCGGACACGCGCACATGCACATGACTAGGGTCATTGGGTACAGGAACTGGGTCAGTGGATACGGGGCAAGTGGGTATAGTGCTATCCTCGGGCATGGAGCTGGTTGCTGAGGAAGGTTGAGCAGCCACCAAAGGACTAGTAATGAGCAGTGGTGAGGGTGGTTGAGGCTGGTGTATGGGCGAGCTGACATCAACCACATTCTGATTAGTTCGAGGAGAAACTGGCGAGGAGGCACTGGGGCGAGTAGTCGATGGTATGAATTAGTGGCCGAGCAATTCATGAGGAGGTATCCAAGAGACACTAGCGTAGGTATCTGGGCAATCAGGACGGGTGGTCGGGGTGGACATTGGAAAGGTAGACTTGACAAAGAGAACATGACGCGAAATGTACAACTTTGTGGTTCTTGGATCATAACCTAAATAAGCACTCTGAGTGAGCGAGTAACAAAGGAAGACTCACGGAGTGAAGTGAGCAGCGAGTTTGTGCTCTAAGTAAGGGTGGAGCCAAGGGTAGCAAAGACAAATAAATACACGAAGTTTAGAGTAGTTGGGCAGAGAGCCAAAAAATGTATAGTAGGGAGACTGGTAAGCAAGAGTGGGTGTTGGTAGCCGATTTAGGAGGTAGGTCGTTGTTTGAAAGGAAAACAACCAGAAGGGCAGCGGAAGAGATGCACGAGAGAGGAGGGAGAGACCAGTTTTGACAATGTGCCGATGGCGATGTTCCGAGAACCCATTGTGTTCCGGGGTGTGAGGGGGCGAGCTAGGTGAGGTGAGGGATGCCATGGGCGGACAGGTAGATAGCCAGGCCAGAATCCCAGGCAAGCCCCCTTTCATTGTCTGAGTAAAGAGTGACAATGGTTGTTTTAAAATAAATTTTGACAAAGGCTTTAAACATGGGAAAGATGGTGGCGACCTTAGATTCGAGTCTAAGTGGGTAAAGCAAAATATAATGGGTATAGTGATCAACAAATTAAGATCACATAGTATTTGAACCCATCAATAGAGGGAAGGGGGAGGTCCAAACATCATTATAAATAGTTTGTAGGGGGAGAGTAGACACAATAGTATTTTGATGAAAAGGAAGTTTATGACTTTTATTAGAAAGACAATCATTACAATGAATATGAGTGCGAGCAGTATCTAATGCTAAACCTGGGCTAGAGAGTATCTGGCTTTGACGGGGCTAGACAGATGGCCAAGGTGATGATGCCAATCTTGGTGAGAGACTTTGGAGCTGACATAAGCAGAGGGGCGAGGAGAAGGAGCTGTGGTCAGCCATTCATACACACCATCCTTAGACTGCCTGGTCAACAGTATTTTCCCTGTCAGTAGATCTTTCACATGAAAATAAGATGGTAATAACTCAATAGACATGTTATTAGAAATGCAGAATTGGGATATGGATATGAGGTTACGTTTCATGCTAGGAACAAACATGACATTTTGTAAATTAAAGGTGTGTGCATGTGTGGGGAGGATAGAGGAACCAATTTTGGAGATATGTAGGCATGTACCATCACCAATGACCATGTCATCCGTGCCCAAATAGTTGGAGTGAAGATGGAGGTTGCCAAGATCGTTGGCAACATGGTAAGAAGCACCACTGTCAAGAAGCCAACCCGGAGTCCCGGTGTCCGCTGTGGTCGCAAGGTGTTCCCGTGGGTGCGTTGTGTAGGTACTGGCCGAGTTGGAATCAGCGGGCAGATATGTTGTGGCGACCAATTGAAAATTGGGGCAGCGAGCAACTATGTGTTCCTGTTGGCGACAGCCCTGACACTTACCAAGATAAGGTCGTTGTTGGCGAGAAGCAGAAGCCGGGGACTGCTGGGAGGGTTGCTGAGGTTAAGCGAGAACTGCCCGAGCTTGCGAGGAATAGTGTTGAGCATGCGAGTTGTGGTTCCTCAAGGTAGCAACACTGGCAGAGACCAGATGTGAGAAAGATGCGGGCTGTGACTGCTTCAGAAGCAGTTCGCGATTGATGAGTTTTTCATGGAGCTCATCAAACGATATGGGAATGTCCCAGCCTTCCACCACATCCACGATGTGGCAGTAGTCATCATCCAAACCACCAAGGATGGTCTCAATAAGATCCTCGTGTTCAAGCGGTTTGCCTAGAGCCGCGAATTCATCTGCCCGACTTTTGATAGACTACATGTAGTTGGAGACCGACTGAGTGCCTTTCGATGCCCGCTTTAGGTAGTCTTTAATCTGTTTGATGTAGCCACGAGTCAGGCGAGCATAGGTGTGAGCCACAGTTTCCCATGCTTCTCTAGTGGTGGCGGCCTGCTAGATCATAGGAACCAGGGGAGCAGAGAGGAAACCAACAAGAGCTCCGAACAGGAGTTTGTCTTGCCGGATCCAGGGTTGGTAGTGTGGGTTTGGGACAGGAACATCCTTGGATGATTGAGCATCCTTGGCTAGGACGTTGGGAGGCGGGCATGGGTGTGAGCCATCTACAAACTTGTAGAGGTGATAGCCAATGAGGGTGGCCTCAACTTGGAGTTTCCAAGCTATGTAGTTTGTGGAGGTGAGTTTGATGATGTTGTGGTGAGAGATGTTGATGAGGTCGAAGGTTTGTGTGGGATCAAGGGGTTTTTTAATGGTGAGGGAGTAATTTCCGTTGGCCATGGCGGAGGGTGGTAGGGGCGGTGGCTAGAGGAAGAAGATAAAGGTTTTAGGAGCAATGCTCTGATACCATGTAGAAACTAATAAAGTTTAGCAATAATGGCATAGCCTTTCCATTGATTGAATCACATATTTATAGGGAGAGTTACAATTAGGGTTACACTTGGAGTAGGGTACAAGAAACCTATACAAGGAAGGTAACATAATAAGGAAAAAACTATACAAGGTAATTACCACTAATTACTAATTACAAATAAACAAGAATAATAAATATATTATTCTCAAATATATATATATATATATATATATATATATATATATATATATATATATATATACTCAGGTAGAGAACAATGGGGAAGGATCGAGACTGTTAGGATGTGGGGATTTGAGAATCAGAAGGTGAGAGAGAGACTACCTTGTTCAATAAGGTGAAGAGGGAAGGAAATGGTCTTTGGCTGACGAAAGGAGCAGCTCGAATTTCACCCGAGGGAGAAAGGGCGATAGACAATTCTAGCTAGGTTGTACGCGGCCGGCCGATAAGGGAGAAGGGAGAAAGGGCGAGAGCTTTTTAGAGGGAAAGGGAGATGAACTGTATATTGGACTTTCATAGCCAAAAAGGTTGTGGGAAATATTTGGGGGGAAAAAATTGCCCAGCAAGGTAAAAAAAAGTATTAGGACCCTCATAAAGCTTTTAGTCCTAAAAAAACTAGGTATTAGGGTCCACTACTACATGTAACCTTAAAAGTGGGGACCTAAATACTACTTTTTCTTGTAGTCTTGGATGAGTGGAGATGAGCCAGATGGATTGTGCGTTGGGGCTGTGTACACTGACCGACCAAAAGAGAAAAGAGGGGCAACTTTGGGCTTTGGAGATGGCGAGAAGAGGAGATAATGAACTGAGGAAGAGCGCGATAGAGATGGTGAGCAGGAGAGAGAGGGAAGACTTCACCGAATCTTGGTCACAAATTTGGGAGAGAGAAAATTGGGAAGAGTGAGAAGATAGATCATTGGAATGGAATGCGACAGACCTGGGATAATGATGACTATGGAGTTGGGGGTCGAAATTTCATGAGGAGTGAAATGAGGGCTGGATTGGTGCGATTTTGGAGACTAAGAAGAGAGAAGAGATGGAGAGAAGACGAAGCGATGAATGACGTTGCTGGGTTTGGGCTTGGTGATTTGCTAGAGAGAGATGAAGACGCCGGTCGGATATTTCTGTCTGACTTGGGCCGACGGTGCTGTACTAAAGAAGGTGAAAAACGTCGACACATGGACTATTGATATTTTTCGTTTGACATTGGTTTTCACTTTTAATACATCCACCCTACTGTGGTGAATAATGGAATCAATTATTTATGAAGGGGAAAGAAACAAATTTATACTTGCCATGCCAGTAGCAGCAACTCAAGATGACAACAAAGTAAAATAAAAACATCCATCCCACCAAAAGGAAAGGTATATGAAAGCTTTATTCTAATACTAAGGAATGGAACCACCGTTCCCCAACACATTGAAAATGACTAGTTCATGCTTCAAATACTTACATGTCAATCCAAACCATTTTCCCAACTATCAGAAACTAATAATCACTAACATCATTTTTGCTCCTAAAATATATCTAAATCAGGTAAGGGGAATCCCATAACAACAGATGAATAAAAGGCAACTACAATAAAACAAGCACTATTCAACAATCTTTTTTCTATTTTATTATTTATTTATATAAATGGTGTCCCCAATAATAGAAGTGTAGCGTTAGACCCAAAAAATTAAGGGAAAAATGATGAAATTAACTTCCAAAACATAATAATTAGAAAGTGAACAATTTAAAAAAATAAAAACAAACAAAAAGGGAAATATTATCTTTTGTAGGGCTTGAGGCTGAGGAAAGGGGAAAATTATATATATATACATAAGGGTATAAATGTCTCTACAAAATCTAGGGTTTTGAGACTGAAGAGAAAAGACACGTACCTGAACTGATGGTGGCGGAGGGAGTTGAAGCAGAGGGACCAGCGGTGGCTGCAGTAAGGAAGAGAGGAGAGAGAGTTTGACAGTCTAGGAATTTTAGAGTGACCGTGAAGGGAGAGGGAGGGGGGAAATCGAGAGACTGAGAAGGGAGCGTACTTGATCGCTTTGCAGGGAGCGTCGGAGGCCGTTAGAGGCAGTCGGGATTGGGTTTTAATTGAAATTAATAGGACATAATAATATAACATTAATTTCAAAAACCATCCCAAAATCCATGCGAATTAATATAAATTAGATTTAGAACACTTACCCGAATATTTGAACGAGTAATCTTCCATAGAAACACGTTTGAATCACGATCACCGTAACAAACGATTTGCACGGATTTTGTATGGTATCCACACGAATGGATTGGACTGGATTAACTCAACAGTTCTGTGGTAGGAAATTGTTAAATCAAATTAGGAAACCTTTCGTCACACGATAGCTCCTAAATTTTCTCTCTGAATTTTTTTTTCGCCAAACCCTAAATTTGTCTGTGTGTTAATCTCCATTGACCATCAAAAGAGTCCCTATGTAAAGGTATGAAGAAAGTGGCTCCTAACCTAGTCCTAGTCTAACTAGGACTATATTTTGGTGTCATTAGTTTATTTTATTTGAGCACACTAATCCAATTATTGACCCAAATATATTCCAGTTTAATTCATTCTAAGTGTGTGACCCAATAGGTTCCGAAATTACATTGGGAATAATTAATCACTGTATCAAATATATAAATAATTATAAGCAATGAGATGAATCTAGCAATAAATCATTGTTACCCAAGTAATTGGAGTTATCATTAATTACAAAGAATGAATTGTGACCAAAATAGTTCTTGTCCTCTTATCCAAATATTTGATCAAACACAAGGCATGGAATGTGTCATCCTTCACTACAAGAAAAACCACTATTTGTGACCCCATTTATTTGGCAGGGCCAAAAAACCGTCCCAAATACCCTTTTTTTGGCAGGGAGGAGTCAGCAGTGCCAAATACTTAGCATTTGGTACACTATTCTACTTCCCCTCCCAAATAGTAAATTTTTAGTACGGCCAAACTATTGCCCGTCCTAAATTTTTAGTGTCTCAATTTGTCTAAATCCCAAATACCCTTTTCAATTCCCGCGGTTGTTTCCCTCCACTCCGTTTCTTATTGAGATTTGTAGTACATCTTTCTCTCTCCCCCGCTCTCTTCGTGCAATTGATGCTGCTGCTAGGAATCCCTTTGGTAAGAACCTCTCTCTCCCTCTCATATTGTCCCCTGATTTTTTCCCTAACCTAGCTTGCACTATTGTGCCCTAGTTCATAAACCCATGGTACTTGATTTTCGTGCGATCTCATTGCAAGGGCTGTTACGAAATCCCTTCTGTGAGTAACTCTCTTTCTATCATTCAATTACTTGCTTGGGAATCCCTTTGGTAAGAACCTCTCCCCCCCTCTCGTATTCTTTCTCTATATCCCCTGATTTGTGCTCTAACCTAGCTTGGACTATTGCGCTCTAGTTCATAAATCCATCTTTGCTTGATTTTCCTACTGTGTGAGTGATTCCTTATGTTTGATTGTGTGTGCCTGCAGTTTGTGTTTTATTTTGGTTTAGTCTTAGGAGTTAGGAGTACTACCCTGCATATGGTTTGGTTTCTGTAAAGATAGAAAGGCTGAAGTAGTTGACAAGTTGTGGTTTATATGGAGATACTTGTATTGGTGTGAACTCTGTTGCTTCTAATTGAGAAATATATATTTATATATATAGCATCCATTTTTATTGGCTGAAGAGGTCAATATAATCTTATCACAGGTTTTGAGATTTCTAGTTTTTGTGGAGCTAACTAATGTCTACCTCAACCATTTCGAGGCCAGTCTGAGTACATGGTGAAGAAAAAGGGTTTGACCAAATTAGTCTTCTTCTTTTTTTGGTTGTTGTCAAACAATTATGAACTTCTCTCCAAATAACTAAACATGGAAGGGTGGAAATTAAGGAATTTTATAACCCTGCATCATTCAATTTCGAGTCATCCTTATTATGAGATATGGTCACATTAGATGCAGTGTGTTAAGGTGATAATCTTGAACAAGATGAGAAATATAGGATCATCAAGATTATATTCATATGGTTTGGTTATAAAAGGGGTGCGCCCTTTAATAATAACTTCTATTGCACTTCACATCGGCTTGATTATAGTTGCACTTGAGTGCTTCAACGCTGCTGTATTCTAGGCATCAAACCTCGACTCATAGCATGCTCCGGCCTTGACCATTACAGATAGAGTAGGTCTTGTATCCATTATGGCCTTGAAATCACTATCCTCTACACAGTCACAAAAACCCAATTGGACATCAGAGTTGAATGAATCTCTTTATATGATTATAACTTATAAGGCACCAAAAAATGAAGAATGGGAATGGCTATGGCGTCCAAACAAGTCCTAAAAATGGACTAAGCCAACCCAAAAGAGGGTAGGGGGCATAGACCCTTTTAAGATTTTATCAGATTGGTAGACAGAGTTTAAGCAAAGAGTATCTAATTCTGCTTGAATTGTACTGAAAACCTAAAATTGGGGCAGGGGGTTGAGAACCTCTAACACTATTTTTGGTGTTTCATGGAAACCTTAAAAGTGGGGCATCAAATGCTTGCTTAAATCCTAGGAGTAACAAATAAAAGTAAACCAAGTTAACTTCACCAACTGGGTACTTGCATAAACAAGAGTTAGAGATGGATCAGATTCCAAATTTTGAAAGCATGAATGACATTATCATAGATTAGAAAGCTAAGGGGCGGGGAGGGAATTATAGAGAAGAGGAGAGAGAGAAAGACTGAGCTAGATTGCTTACCTGCTCAAGCTAGGTGGTGACATGAGTATGGTTTTAAAAGACATGACTAACTACTGCAACTACTCCCCAATTAGTTTAATTAATCACAACCTAATCACCCTTTTCACCTCCCTAACCCTTGTTATCATAATTTCAATTTCAATTTCTTTTCTTTCTGTATTTTCTTATTTTTTTCTAGTCATTAATATGATTATATTGGAGCAATGTTAAAAAGAATTCTCAATTTTTTTAATTTTTATAGCTTCTTCAAGAATGTGTTTTAAATTTTCATGATACAACCTGTCTAGAGTTTTTCCTAGCAACTTACCACATGCATATTTTCTATTTATGTGTAATAAATTTAGGTTTATAATTATTTGAAGTTAGTAGTAGGTTAACATTCGATTTCCTTGTACGTTCAGAATTTTATTCTTCAAGGAATGCATATTAGATGCTAAACCCAATATTAGCTCCCAAGCCATTTGACAAGGACAATTAGAGTGACAATTATAGCCATACCTTTTTTTTCTCTGCAATTTGTTATTCTTGTTACTTGATTTAAACTAATTAAGTATGCTAAATATGGGTAGTGAAACGAAAAATTGGTTTCGTAATTCAGGAATATGGTTTTATTCGATTTCGTTGATATGGTTTTGTAGTTATGGGCATATGAGAGTATTTTTTTTATAATGGGCAGCTCTAGTTAATATCCTTTTGGCTCAGCAATTGGTTATGCTGATTGGCTTTTGGTTATTGGGAAAGATAGAACTTTGATTTGTGGATAATGGTGGTTTTGATAGTAGTCGAAAGATTTCCTTGACCCGTATCTGATAGAATTATGTGATTGTTTGTCGTTCATTCACTAGTTACATTTGTGATTCTTTGTTGTGAGTGTTGTGGGTAGAATTAGGTGCACCTTACATCAGACATATTTTTTTATCAAAGTGTTTTCTCATGTGCCTCTTTATGCATTTGAGCTCTGCTAGCACAGAAAGGTTGAAGTAGTCAAACTAAAGAAAAAATAGTGGGGTTTGCCGAAAGAAGAAAAGAGATTCCAAATTCTAAGAATGTGTAATGCTTGGAATCGCAAAAGGAAGAAAAAGAGATTCATGTAGCCGAAAGTAGTTGGGATGAAAACTAAGTTGAGTTTTAGTTTTTTGACATGAGTTTGGAATCTTTGTGTTTGTTAGTGACTGGTTTAGTCTTTTGGCTTTTTGCCCAAATTTGGATTTTTTTTTTGGAGTTTGTTAGTAACTGGATGATTTTTTTTATTGCTTTGATCTTTTATGCAATTCATCATATATTGGGGTTTGACCGACTTTGAACTATTGGGAGTTATTATATCGGGGAATTGATCTCTAGTTGTGACAACTAGTGCAGGCTTTATGGCTGTATCAGGAGTGGAGCTTGCGATGTCAAAGGAGCATCATAAATGTAAGATACTAACCTTGTCCTATTTAATAACTCAACTATATCTCATGTCATGTCATTTGGATGTTGATAGCTTCAAGAAAGTTTGATCGATCATGTCCCAACAATTTTTTTATTTTCTTGGAACTAGTTTTTGACATGTATCAGGGGCTTAGATTGTCAACTTCAGCATGAGTAAATATGGAGCATTTCGACATTGAATTTCGTATTGTTTCGGTCAAGGACTCTATGTCGAAAAACCTTTGCCTCTCCTTTATCAAGATTTGAGATTTTTCAACTGAAACCAATTGCATTACTTTCATTGTTCTTTCACGTGGAAAATAGTTTCCAAGGAATTCTAGTAAAATTTAATTATTTACAATAGATTATATTCCTTTAAGTGCAAGCCTCAAACCCTTGGTAAGACCACAAGTGCATGAGAATTTTTCTATTGAAATTTGCTGTTAATTAACACACTTATACCAAAGAAAAATGTGAAGATATTAGTTAACCCGTAGCACTATTCATTATCCAGTGGTGTTATCCATTTGGTCTACATATGATGTAGTTGTATGGTAAAAAGGTGAGTGAGTTAGGAAATATAAAATTATGTAGAAGGTTTCAAAAGTATTTCTGTTTTAAAACCTTTGTTCAATTTACAATATTCTTTATTAGTTACGGAGGTAAGTCATTTAAGTCAATAATGTCAAAAGTGCTTATGAATTTTGTGGATTATTAGTTGATTTCCAATTTACGATAAAGCATGCCCCTCCTTTTTGATGCAAAATCTCTTTGGAATCAGTTGATTCCCAATTTCTTTTACCCATTTTCTGCAGAGAATCCCTTACTTTTGCTCTCATATTCCAACAGGGGAAAAAATTAATGTATTCACTGACTTTAGAGATTAAGCATCTTGTTCCATAATGTCAAGTAGTTTCTATATAAAGAATTGGTGATACTTTTTTATTACCGTGAGTGCGCATTAACATATCATTCTAACGTATTTGACAAAGTAAAGTCTCCATCATCATAAAAGCCTTGTTTCATGACTGTTTCCCAGTGCTTTGTTGTCCATTTTGGATAGACCCATTTTCATTGGTTAATTACTTTAGTAAAATAAATGTCCCTCACATTATTTGGTCGGTTATAAAACACCAATAAACTAGTTACGTAGGTAGTGGAGATTTTTTAAAAAACATTTACTTGGCGAGGATCTTTGGTGCAAGACAGTGTTTCTTTCTTTATTTATTATTTTTGCGAATTTGTTTGATTGTGTACATGTGCGGCCTATAGATTAGAATCTTGTGATACGCTCCTCACTGTGAAATTATGTTACGTTTTTTTATACGAGCGGAAAGTTACATATTTCCATGATAGTTATCTTTCGATCTTTATATATTATCTTTCTACAGGTCGAGCTCTTTGATAAATTAGCAAAATAAAGTCCATTAATCACGCTGCAACCAGTAAGAATACAATTTCAGAAGAAAAAAAAACATTTTCTGTTTAAATTTAGGAGTATAAAATTTTAGAAATGGAGAAACATGAAGATCAAGGTTAAACTTAGTGACAAAAGTAGTCTTTAGAATCATCGTACTAGAAAAGATGGTATGAATCTATTACCACTATAAAGTCGGCCAGCGGCACAAAGAGATATGGTATGTCTGCCACATCTGACCCTTGACCATAAATGAAATTGAAATTCCCTTTTGCAGCACGATGAACTAAAAACTATGACCAAAACTTTTAGCGAGCTTGGCAAATTGAAGGTAACTGCTTCTAATGTGACAATCTAGCTATGGTTTGCTATTTGTGCAAACTAAACAACCTTTTTGTTTGAAATTTAGTTGGAATACCTACCTCAACAATATAATGGATCTGCCCTTACACTTATTGAATCATTGTCCAGGTATGATAATATTTTTTGGCAGAAGGCGAGTATAATAGAAGGGTCTAGTTCAAATTTTTTTTACATTTCTCTATCTTGCCACTATCACTATCTGTTCTTATCTTGCTTTCCTGATAGTAATTGTGCATTCTGCCTCACAGCCTTGTTATATTGGGTAACAACACATAATTTGAAAGGGCGGTTATTTGGCTTTCGGAGAATCTAACTTTTGATGTTGATGCAAGGATAAACCTTTTTGAGTTAAATTCTGTTATTTATGTTCAACTTGCTTGCCATTTATAACCTACATCATGAAATGATAAGCTCACTGGAGCGATGAAAAAAGCATGTGCAACAATAAGCTCAGCTGAGATTTATGTTGCCTCCCAACCCCCTCGTTATAATATGGGTCATGATGATCACCAATTAAAGGGCCATATGAGACTGTCCGACCCTTGTTTCCCGATCATTATACCGTGTCGGATAAGTGAGTATTGACCCACCCAGTCATCAATTTCATTAGTTTCAAATGTTAGGACTGATAAGCAAGAGGAAGGATGGAAATGGGGTTGGGGGCATGATTTTTGTAATATGTGGTAGATGTAACCTCATTACAGTTGAATCAATTAATCTTGTAATATTATCCCTCGCATGCTCTCAAATTCATGCATTCAATGATTTGAATCAATGCCTGTTTTTCATTTTAGTGGTATGGCTTATGTGCATTAGATAAACTTTAAATTCATTTATTCAAACAGGTGCATGTTGATTCAGAAATTCAGTCTTTCTGATTGGTCACTCAAAGACAGAATTTACCTTGTTTTTCAGTGTTGACCTTCACTTTTTGGTTCACATCTTAATTGCTTATCTGTTCTAAGTTTTAAATTTCTGTCTCTAGTAATAATTAAATTCTTGTGCTTTTGAAGGTTTGGGCAATTGCGGACTCAAGCGACAAGGTTTTTTAGGCTTTAAGGAGTTCATCACTTTGCTATGCGGGTTGTTTCTGATCTTGTGATCGTTGTGTTTCCTACCGACTATTGATTTGGAATAATCTTATTTTGGTTTATTCATGGTGATAGTTGGTTTCACTTGCACAAAATTTGGACATGAACTAGCTAACGATCTCCTTAAAACTACAGGGCAGAAATAGAGTCATTTATAGTAAATGTCTTTCGTTAACTTTGTTCTTGCCCTTCTTTTACTTTAACTTCGAAATTACTTCACTTGTGCTCTTGAGATGATTGCATTAGATATAACATATTAGACTAGTCATGTGAACACGTTCTCGAGATTTTCCCTTAATTCTGTATAGACTTATGCTTGAGCTTTTAAGCACTACCAAACCATTTTGTTTGGTAAACAAAATGCTTCTTTTTTCTTCTTATCTTATAGTTGGACGAAGAATTTCTGAAACCTCTGAGATGGAAGGACTGATGTCCTATTTTAAGAGACTTATTTTATATTTATTCTCTAATATTTATAATCTTTGTTAGAATGAAACTCTTGGTTATTTTCTTTCGTTGTTTCCCTTCCCTCTAGAAGCACAAGGTTTCAAAAACTAATGGAGTCTCAGAATCAAATGGTTAAAATACGACTCTCATTGTCTTTTATTATAAAGCTATTCTAGTCAATTTCATTGTTGATTGAGTAATGGTTTTTAAATCTTGTAGGACTTGTTCAATTGCAACCGTTGCCTTCATATACTTCAAAATCTAGCAAGAAGGTAAGTATTAGTGTTATACTTTTGGCATCATTTTCCACATGCAGATGACTTCGCATCTTTTGCTCTTTGTCTGATTTGTTTTAACGATTAGATTATCGTTACAAAATTATTGCTCTTACATTCAATTTGTTAATTCTGTAATTTTGTTAATTTGGGCTTCATTTGGTTGTCCTTGTGTGTTTCTCTGTTCCTTATATGTTTACAGAGTGTTAATTACTTGGACTTCTTTTTTCTTTAAAGGGTCAGATATCTCTCAGTACAGTCACCTCTATAGTTGATGGATTGAAGAGATTGTATCTTTGAAAAATAAAGCCATTGGAAGTTACTTACCGTTACAATGATTTTGCGTCGCCGTTGATGGTGAGGGACTTCTATGAAAACTTTTGGTTATTCTTAACTTGAAATCTCTAACCTATAGCTACTACTGTTTGTGCATACCATTTGAAGCTCTACTGAAACCTTTTTTTATGTACCTTTGGGATTTTACTACGTTCGAGGACTAGTGATTTTGATGCTCATGTATTTCAGAAATGTTCGTTTTCTTTAGGATTTACTGGAGTTCCAGTGTGGTTGACGCTTGTATGCGGGATGCTATGAACAAGCTTGGTGGCGACTCTAAGAAGATTAATCCCTTGGTAAGTCCTTTTTACTTTATTTGCTAGTAATCCTTGTACCAAGCATTGTTATGACACTACAGGTTTTTCCTCCAGGTGCCAGTGGACCTTGTCATTGATCACTCAGTTCAGGTTGATGTTGCAAGAAGTGAGAATGTTGTGCAGGCAAACATGGACCTTAAGTTCCAACGAAACAATGAGAGATTTGCTTTTCTTAAGTGGGGATCACATGCCTGACAACATGCTCGTGTTCTCAG
>JABEVN020001560.1:0-24424 GCA_013146195.2 Codonopsis lanceolata
CAAACAATTTTTTCTTTGTTATAACTGATTCCCGCCTTTGGCATTTTCGTTTTTAAATCAATCTTGTTCCCTTCGATCGTTAATCGTATTGTGGTACGTTTGTTTTGCTTGTTTTTTATCGTGGTGGCCTGTCTTGTATGCAGGGTATTTTGTTAACCCTTTCAGTTTTGTTGAGTTTGTTAAGCTTCTGCCAGTTGTGGCTTTCCTCGTGTGCCGATGATATGTCTTTTAAACCCCTCATCGTTTTCGAGGTTGAGGTGAGCATTTCCTGCTTTCATAAGTTGTGGCCTTCTTCGTGTGTCGAAGATAGGTCTTTTGATCCTCTCCTCATTTTGAGGTTGAGGTGAGCATGTCCTGCTCCCGTAAGTTGTGGCCTTCTTCGTGTGCCGAAGATAGGTCTTTTGATCCTCTCCTCATTTTGAGGTTGAGGTGAGCATGTCCTGCTCCCGTAAGTTGTGGCCTTCTTTGTGTGCCGAAGATAGGTCTTTTTAACCTCTCCTCATTTTGAGGTTGAGGTGAGCATGTCCTGCTCCCGTAAGTTGTGGCCTTCCTCGCGTACCGATGATAGGCTTTAGTCGATAGTTTGAAATGATAGTAGGGTCTTTCCTTTAGGTATCTGAAAGTTTTACAACAAAAATCGTATCATTGATAGTACATTTTCAAGTGGTCGGCGTGCCAAGGGTTTCTTAATGGGGTTCCGTCTGGCTCTGCCAATCGATAAGTTCCTTTTCGAACGATACTGGTTACTCTGAACGGTCCTTCCCAATTTGGGGAGAGCTTGTTTCTCCCAAGTTTCTTACATGTTGCTTCTATCTTCCATAGGACCCAGTCTCCCACCGAGAAACTCCTCGGCTTGACCTTTTTATCATGGTTGACCTTCGTGAGTTTTTTTTAATTGATCATCCGAAGACGGGCTTCAATCCTTTTCTCTTCAATGTTGTCGAGGTCCAGCGATCTTGATAGCTCATTGTGGTTTTGGTCGAAGAAGGTGACTCGAGCTGTGGGGAGGGCTAGCTCTACTGGTTCCATGGCCTCTGATCCATAAGTAAGTGCAAAAGGGGTCTCGCTTGTGGAGCCGTGGACGGTGGTTCTGATCCCCCACAAAACGATCGGCAGTTGTTCGAGCCAATTCCATTTCCTTTCATCTAGGTCCCTTTTCAGTGCATGATTTTTTTTTATTCCCCACTTTTGCTTGGCCATTGCCTTGAGGATGAGCTACCGATGACATTCTATGTTTAACATTTAATCTCTCACAGTTTGCCGTAAACTTCTTGGAGAATTGAGTGCCGTGGTCGGATACTACCATCCGAGGAAGGCCGAATCGACAAAAGATTTGCTCGTACACAAACTTTATTGTTTGGTCCTCGGTTATGCTGGCCAGTGGCTTGGCTTCCACCCATTTGGTAAAGTAATCTACGGCAACTATGATATATTCACACCCGTGTTTGGCTTTGGGGAAAGGACCAATGAGATCTATTCCCCACATGTCGAACGGCCATGCCGCGATCATCGGTGTTTGTGGAATGGATGGAAGCCGAGGAATATCCGTGAATCTTTGGCATTTGTCGCATTTTCTCACGTATTTTGCCGCATCTCTTCTCATGCTGGGCCAGTAGTAGTCGTGAAAGTTCAACTTATCTGCCAAAGTCCTTGCCCCCGGGTGTCTCCCACATTCTTCTTCGTGTACCTCGGCTAGGAGGTCTTGCACTGTCTTCGGCCTTATGCACCGGAGAAGAGGTTTCGTATTGGATCTTTTATACAACATTCCCCCAATAACCGAGTACCTTCATGCTCGGTTTCTCACTATCTGTACTTTGTCTCTGTCCTCGGGCAAGGTCCCTTTCTCGATGTAATCATTTATTTCGTCAATCCAGCATCTCGGAGCATCCTCAATTGCCATGACTTCCACCCTATTGATTGCGGGGTTTCTAAGGAATATCGCCGACCTCTCAGGTATGTCCTCGCTTTCTCGATCTAACAATTTTTCGACAAGTAGTCCGCTCGGGCATTGTCCTCTCTTGCGACTTGCTCCAGCTCCCAATATTTGAATTCCTTTAGCAGCCCCTGGGTCAGCTGTTGGTACTTGGCCAATATTGGATGGTTTGCCCCATACTCGCCCAATACTTGTTTGACCACTAACTGAGAGTCACTGTATATTACGACGTTCTCGGCCCCAAGCTTCCGTGCCAATTCAATCCCTGCTGTCAATGCCTCATACTCGGCCTGGTTGTTTGAAGCTTTAAAACCAAATTCCAGTGCCAAGCCCAACTCTCCTCCTTCCGGTGTAATCATCGAGATTCCCGCCCCACATTTGCTGGCTCCCGAGGATCCATCAACAAATAGAGTCCAGTGCTCGGGCGGTCTGGACCTTGTTTGCTTGTCTTCGGCCTTTTCCTTGGCAGTATCTGGTTCTTCCACACCTTTCTTTGGCTCGTCCTCGGCTGCTCCCCTAGTGAACGAGGTTTCAGCAATAAAGTCTGCCAAAACTTGTGCCCGAATAGCTCTCCTTGCTTTATATTCGATCCCATATCCCGATAGTTCAATTGACCACTTTAGCATTCTCCCTGCCATGTCTGGCTTATGCAAGATCTGTCTCAGGGGAAAATCGGTGTAGACCACTATCGGGTGTGCTTGGAAATATGCCTTTAATTTTCGAGCAGCGATCACCAATACGAGCACTAGTTTCTCAATCTCCAAATATGTTCCCTCGACCTCGGTAAGGGCATGTGACACGTAATAGACCGGCCTCTGTATCTTGTCCTCCTCTCTGATCAATATTAAAGCCGCCGAGGAGTCGATTAGGTATACGCACAATTTTTTCCTCGGGTGGGGGAGGAGGGTCGACTGAAGATACTTTTTGAGTTCGTTGAAGGCCCTTACGCAATCATCTGTCCATTGAAACTTTTTACCTCCCTTCAATGTTTTAAAAAATGGCAAGCTTTTCTCTGCTGACTTGGCTATGAAGCGACTGAGGGCTGTAATTCGGCCATTGAGTTTCTGGACGTGTTTGATACAGACAGGAGGATCCATAGTAGACAGAGCCTTTATCTTCTCGGGGTTGGCTTCGATTCCTCTTTCATTAACCATGTACCCCAGGAATTTTCCAGCGACCACCCCGAAAGCACACTTTGCAGGATTCAGTTTCATCTTATGCTTTCTCAAGTTCGCGAATGTCTCCTTCAGGTCTTCGACATGGTTGGCGTGCTTGGTCTTGATCACCATATCATCAATATACGCCTCCACATTTCTTCCCAATTGATTGCCGAAGACCTTGTTCACCATCCTCTGATATGTGGCTCCTGCTATTCACCTCGGGGGCATCATATATAATACAATCCTCCCGCAGCTCCAACGCCGGTATTTGATTCGGCAAGCCACATCCCGATTGGTATCCCGAGTAAGCATCGATGGCTCAAGATTTGGTGCCCGTTTCATGTGAGTCCACCAATTGGTCGATCTCTCTGTAAGGGATACCAATCCTTGGGGTAGGCTTTGTTTAAGTCAGTGAAATCAACACACATTCTCCATTTTCCGCTTGATTTCTTCACCATTACCACATTGGCTATCCATGTCGCGTATAGAACCTCTTTGATTATTTTTGCCTTGAGCAGCTTGGACACCTCATCTTTAATTGCTTCTTGCTTTTGGGGAAAGAAAATCCTCGCCTTTTGTTGGATTGGGACGGAGTCGGGGTCGATGCTAAGCTTGTGTACAGCCACGTCTTGACTGATTCCTTCCATGTCCTTGACTCTCCAAGCAAAGATGTCTAAGCTCTCCTTCGGTTTGATAATCGCCGCCTCGTCATTCCTCTGCATCTCTCTTCGACCTTGACCTTTGTTCGGGAAATCGAGGTAGATGACAACCTCTTTCTAGGTCTTCATGCGGTTTAATCTCTAACCGGCCTGTGTCCAAGCTTTCAACCACTACTATCTTCTTGGCTCTTTTGAGTTTGGGGCGTGGGACGGGGTGCTATCATTCAGATTTTCTTTGACTACGAGTCATGGGCTCCAAAACGCCGTTGATTGTTATGCTTGAGAGGGTTCGGGTGGTGCGGGGTCGATGATGGGGACGATCTCCCCTCCGTCCTCCCTAGCCTTCTTCGCTAGTCTCGCCTTCAGGTCACTTCTCCCCCGTGCCACACCACTTTTCCTTTGCTCTTCTTCTCCTTATAAATGTATTCGAGGGGTGCCGGCCGGGTCGCTTAGTATTGTCCCCGCTCCATTGCTCATGAGATATTTTACTCTTTGATGGGCCAGTGAGGCAACCATCCGAATTTTGTCCGGGCCGGGAACCCGAGATCGCGCTTGTAGGAGAGGGAGGTCGATCACAAGAAAGTCCACGCCTCCTGGCTCGAGGCGCCGCACTTCTTCCCCTAAGGTGACTTTAAGGGTGACCGACCTTTCACCGCAACTTGGCCCGTGAATCCCTCCAACCGCACCGAGCTCGGTTTAGATGGGCGCCCCTTAACTCCTAACCGAGGAAACATTTGTAATACAGATGTCCTCGATGCTCCTCAGATCCACCAGACCCTCTTCACATCGCTATCAGGAATTCCAACTCGCAAGGTCATGGGTTGTTGCTCTCATGCCTCACTGATCATTAGTTCATTTGGCATAAACGTAATACCTCCTTCCTCGTCCTCTCGTGGTATAGCGTTTACCACGTGCTTTAGGTTGTAAATCATGTTCTTCAACCGAATACCACTCGGGGTTGCTTCTCTTATGGTATCAATCACGTTTCTAGGCCTTGCATTGTTTGGTTGTAGGTTTTGGTTTCTCTGCTGCTCTCTTCCTCGCCCTCCTTGGTTGTTGTTTCTTTGCTCGAATCTCTTGAGCTCTCCCTTGTCTATCAACCTCGATTGCTCGCTTTTAAATTGATGCACTCTTCGCTTGTATGCCCGATGCCTGCGGGTAAGACGCTGCTCGCTTGGGTTTCGCGTAGATGTGTCCTTTAAGTGGAGGTGGTCGCCGATCCCGTCTTGATCGAGAAAGACATTCATGATGTGTTCGCGAAGTCGTGTTCGGGGGTCCAATTCACATCGCCCCATTTGTTTCGGCCCTCGACATCCTCGTGTTGGCACGTGTTCCTACTGCCCTTTCCCCAATTGTCGCATGAGCTCGCCTGGGACCCATCGTGCTCTTTCTTCTTCCCATCTCTTTTTGCTTCCTCGGCATTGATGACTCGAAGTGCATGTGCGTACATTTCCCCTACGGACCCATGATCTCAGAGCATCATCTCTTGCCTCATCAAACCCTGTTGTAGTCCGGAGATGAAACACATTTTTTATGGATTCCTCCGAGATGTATGGTATTTGATCAACCATGGCCATAAATCGGTCCATATACATTTGGTTTGATTCGTTGTTGCGCTGATGTATGCCACATAAGTTCGTCTATTTCTTCGGTTGGAGCCCAGCTGAGGAGAATTGTGTCACGAACATTTGTCTAAACTCATCCCTGTGTTCCCATCGAAGTCCGAAGAAGTGTAAAATTATTTTAAAGCCTTTCCCCTCAGAAAGTTCCAAATAAGATCTTACCCCAAGCGCCCTCATCCTCTGAGCTATGTCATTCATCTTGACTTCAAACTAGCAATGTGGTCGATCGCGCTTAGCGAGACCCTAAGAAAGAATCGAAGTTCGGTAGCTTGCCTGACAATGGCCTTTCTCATCTTTTTCTTTTAAATGGCCTGCTTCGAGGGGGAGCATCACCTGCTTCTTCTTGATGGCTTCGAGCCTTCCTCGAAGGTACTTCACCTCCCTGCTCGACCTCCATAGGCGGGCGGGCTGGGCTTTTTAATTTCGTGGTCGTGTTCGACCACTTTACGTTGTCCTCGCCTCGACATCGTGCAATGTTCGAACGTTCTGCTTTTTATTACCTCCGTTCTTGGTCTGGATTCTCCCTCTTCGCTTCTTTCCCTTGTTCCAGTGGGCGGGCATCTTGATTCATCTGAAAGTCACCGACTATGAATGCCCTGGCCACGCATGTTCAACTATCCTTTTTCCTAGCCTTGACTTCGCGCTTGGGCGAGGACTAGCATTCCTTTTTTCTTTACCTTTTGGGGAGGCCTCCTTATTGACTTGAGCTGGCTCGCAAGCGACTATCGTATTGGAAGTGGCCCCCACCTTTTTGCTCAACTCGAACATTTTTCGCTCGCTTGATCCCTCGAGGTAAAGCTTTGGCGCTCCCAAAACTTTAGTTCCTCCAAGTATTGTTCATGCTCATTCGTTTGTGTTTCCTTATGGGTTTTGGAACCGGTGAGGTGTATCTCATCTTCCTCCTCTTCTGCTTCAGCGAAGGAGGTTTCAGCTCGGTTAAATTCGGCTCCTAAGTTACGGGCCGTGTCTGTGGCTCCTCTTCCCTTGAAGGTTTTCGAGCTAGGAGTTGTTAGGTCTATTTCGTTGAGCCTGTTTGTTGTTAGAGGGGGTTGCATGGCTAGGGGAATGGCATCATTTGTTCCTTGCTGGTTTTGTTTTGTGGGCATATTTTTCTCCATGGTTTCACAATTACGGTTAAAAAATAGTCAAGTAAGAAAACTTTCGATTCCGGGCAACGGAACCACTTGATCACGCCAAGTTATGGAGTGACTATTTCTGGAAATCCACGTGGACGGACAAAGATGGCGAGTGACTATTATGGAAACTGATATTTGGATATCTGGCTTGTTTGTTTGTGAATGCGTTGGCTCCAATGGCATCCTGGACCTGTGACCTTAAATGTAAGAAAAGACACCGTTAAGGGAGCTGGGAGGTTATCCCAACTAAAGCCCTATGGCGTGAGAGTCAGTAGTGGAATAACGAAGATGAGCACAGGTGTTCCCTAAGATCACCGTGAGTGTTTTAGTGTAGGATAGTTTTGAGTTAATAGTGTCATACCTTATGAAGGTGGCCATGCTCTCTATTTATAGTCCCTTTCTAGCTTGGCTTGCAAGACAAAGTTGTATGCCTCAATGGGGTTCAACACTATTGGTCGGCTGAGTTGGCTAGTTCTCATTGGTCTTGACCTTTGTCAGATGTGTCCAGCGTTTCAGAAAAGAAGTCAACGGCAAGTGGTACGGCTTGCACAGAGCACGTTGATGTATTCCCAATTAGGCGAAGCCATCTGGCGCGTCTCATACCATGATGACGTCTCCTCGTTCAGGTTGGTCTGATCATGGGACCGACCATGAGGTCTCATGGTTGGTCGAGTTCGTGTTTTCATATATTTTTATGGTTGGTCTTAATTATGCTTGGACTGACCTTTAGTCGTCCTGATGATGCTCGATTTGCTTGGACTGGAGGTTATCTTCGGTTCAGTTTAAGTCGTTCTGACTGCCACGTGTCATCCACGTGGGAGGCGCCAGGTCGAGTCCTTTCAGGATGTAAAATGTTATCTTTACCACTAATCCTACAACTTTCCTTACAATTAAGATTTGAATTGGGGAAAGTTATTTTGGGCAAAGACAAATCTATCCTTCTTCAAAGCTTAGTTGTAACAAAAGTTGTAGAATTAGTTATAAAACTAGCAATGCTATAAAAAGACACTTTTGAAGCCTTAATTTTTGAAAGTTGACTTTTAAAGTGAACATTCTGAAATGTAATATTGAACCATTTGTCCGAAACGAATGAAATATTTTTATCTTGTAATAAGTGTCATTTTCGTACGAATACATTACTAATTTACCTTCGTAATTTATCTTGTGTGAATGGGCAATTGCATAACTATATTTTGAATTTTTTGGAGCATTATTGTATATTTTCTACAATCTACATCCCAAAACAAGTCTCCTATTATATTTTGAGACGTTCGTAAAAAAGTCTTCTTTCATTTTATTCAAAGATTTAAAAATAATTTTATTTTAAATAGTTTTATTGATCATAAGATGAAAAAAAAAAACAGATCTCGTTGATTTAACACTACTAAAGGATTCTTGAGATTCTTAGAGGAAAATCACATAGAGTTGACAAATTTCTTAAAATTTTTGTAAAGTAAACAGAGAGCAATTATTTTTGGACGGAGAAAGCACTAAAATGACTTAAAAGTTAACTTTCTTAAGACTCGGTGTTTTGGAATAAAGAGATTATTGCCTTCTATAATGAGGAAATAATTTTTGAGTGTCGTACTCCCTCTTTCTCAAAATGATGATTTTTTTTTTTAGTTTTTTTTAATCCCAAAATAGTTTTCTATTTTGTAACAGCGTGGTTAACGGATGTATCTTAGCAAATCATCTCAAAATCTTCACTTCCGACGGAAGGATAAAAAATTTGAAAATCAAATCAAACCAAAATCATCCAACCACTTTTTGATTATAATAATATTTTTGGTATTTTTTTAGTAATTCAAAAAAATGTTTTAATTTTGTTTATTTTTTTATTTAAAAAAATACACATTTTTATCTATAAATAGAGACTTGATTTGATTTACTAATGAATTTACTAATTTCATCTTTGTCAGGAGTATTATGTACCAATATGCATTTGTAATTTTGGAAGTGGACAATGAGGGTAATTGTGCATATGCATTGTTAAAATGAGTCAATTTCTTTAATTTTCTTGAAGGTTTAAAAATAAACACTCATTTATTTTCTTTGTTTGCAATGCAAATTTCGAGGAAATAATTAAGTACTCCATCCGTTCCGGGTAAAAAGTCCACTTAAAAAAATTAAGACATAAAAATTTCATTTTATTATTAATAACCTACTAAAAGTAATATTTTCTTTAAAAAATTTACTTTCAAACGAGAACTATCTGCCCGGAACGGGGGGAATATCACTGAATGCTAAGATACAAATTTGTTTACAAATACGCATTATAATTCCAAAAAGAAAAAAAAAACAATTATACTAATCGGGGAACATAATCTGACCGTCTTTCGCCCTTAAAATTAAATCTAAATCGTAAACTTCCATCAAATATTTTATGATTACATAATTTCAACGTGTTAAAGAGAGCCGAAAGCTAAAATTTTAACTAAAGTTAACGATTTAAATTTAATTTTAAGAAAATTAAAAATAAATAGTTAAACTTTCAAATTTAAAAATATTATAATCAAATTGATATTCTTCAAATAGCACTCGCAACATTGAAACTAAGTCGATGGTATTAAGAGAGAGAATTAGATCCAACGCTTACGATTGCGGGAACTGTGGGTCCCCTGAAACCATCTATCCCAATCACCGTTAACTGGTCCTTTAGTCCTATATTTATCCATAAGAAAAACAAATATATTAAGATAATAATGCAAAGCAACAATCTCACATTATTGGTTTTCTAGAAAATTAATTAAATAAAAAATTTCATATGAAAGGTATAAATTACTCCCGCGTTCCTAAAAGGGTGACATGTTTGACCCGACATACATATTAAGAAAATATAATAGATTATCTTATACTATCTTCGTTCCGGACAGAATCTACTATTTTATTTGTGATATTTCACTTAAAGAGTTTATTTTAAAAAATTAAGATTACAATTTTCATAACATTTCATCGTACCATCCACTTGTTTTGTAAACATATTAGTTACGTTGAAGTATTTCTGTAATTATAATCAACTTTAATGATATTAATATATTTGTTAATTAGTAAGCTTTTCAAGCGTAGTTCATTATCGTGTCAGTATCATCGGATCAAGTTTACTTATATCTCTATATCATAGACATTCAAAATCATAGTCAAGTTAGGACTACTCAAATTCTAACTTGTAATATCATGCGTCTATTTTGAAAGGTGGTCTTAGGAGTGGAAACTTAACCATATGGTATTGTTTGAATTTGGTTTTGTTTGGGGTTAAAACTATAACATTGTGTAAGCTAGGATTCCTCTTTGATTTGGTTTTGAACAACCGTTAACCATGTTCTTTAGGGAGACCCACTCGGCTTTATTTGTGGAAAAATTGCATCGGCATCCCCTAATTTACATCAACAAAAACTGGCTAAGAAAGTTTTATAAATATTTTTATGTAAGACATATTTTTATCCGACCTACCGTATGTTGGTGAGTTGAGTTATGAGATAGAAAAATTTCGTTTTACAAATTAATATCTGTAAGACAATCTTACAAGAGGTCTACTGTTTAAGTAAAATAAGGTCGGATGCAATATTTGTTTTCTACTAAGTAAAAGAGTGAAAATAAAACTACTCCATTCATTCTTCAAAAATTGTCCATCATACCCTTTTTAAACACGTTCGCTTTCTAATCCTTTCTTTTTAGGAAGTTAGTTTTTTGCCATTTTACCCTTGCTTCCCTTACTATTTTAAGTATGGATTCCACTACTCCCTTTGTTCCACTCAAAGCATTCATGCTTAAAAAGTTTAATACTTATGAGATATATAAGTGTTTAGAATTGATCAAAATTACAAAAAGGCTCAAGTGAAATCAAGGTGCTTATATCACATATAAGAGTAAAGCTGAAAAGTTTTTTGAGATTGTAGGTTTAATTTTTGAAAATGATCTCTTTGAGTAAAATATCAAAAAATAAAAAAGTAGGCTTTTTGCCTTAAACGAAGAGGACATAACATACCAATATTTAAAGTATGAGCAAATCTCAGCATTAGTTCCTTAACTATAGGTCCATCACAGAAATAGTTCCTTAACAATTTTTTTTGTCAAATTTGGGTTCTACGAGTATTTAATTTTTAAAGCGGTGGTCCGTTTGATGGATACCGTTACAAAATTACCGTTAAGTTGTCATTTGCCTCACACGTGCTTTAAATGAGGGGTAAAATGAAATAATTCCAAACCTAACTTATATCCAAATTTACAAACAAATCCCTAAAGTTTTAAAAATGGTCATAATGCCTTCTTCCTCAATTTTTTTTGGGAAATCACCAGATTTTGGCCACGGTCTCCTTCCTTTACTTCAAACCCTAATGCACCTCTGATCAATGCCAAGAGATTCAGCCAATGGAATCAATTGCTCGCATGACTTCAACATTTTGATGGAATCCTTTAGACTTTCAATGGAGCATTCTCTCATTCAGATTGTGGGCATTACTGAGTCGGGTATGTATATCGAGTCCACGACTAAAGTAATTTCATTCCCTTCACCTGTGCATTATGTTTTCATCCGTACTTCCTCTACTCCCTTAATCTCATGATGGCGACCCTCATATCTACAGTGATCGGGCCACTCTCAGAGATTGACATTAAAAGACGTGAGGGCTAACCCTAGTGTGCGTTTCAACTACTTTAGCAACCCAAGGGGCTTGCAAAGGTGCGTGATTGGTTTGCGACAAATTGGGAGATTGCTGAGCCGTTCCATGAATTATTTCACGTTTGATGAATGGTTTGCACATCAAGTTCTTACGAGTTCTTATTGTCGTTGTTGGTTCTGTGGCTATGACTGTGAATGCAGGCATGAGGGGATGAAGCTTTTGGTCACCAAAAATACAAGAACCTGACTACCCTTCGATGATTTTTCATGCCACCGAAAACATTTCTAGGCAGTATTGGGGAAGAAGGGCTTATGGCCATTTTAAAAATTTAGGGATTCGTTTGTAAATTTGGATATAAGTTAAGTTTGGAAAAAAATAATTTTAGCCCTTACTTAAAACACATGTGAGGCACATGACAACTTAACGGTAATTTTGTAACAACATCTATCAAAAGGACTGCCGTTGTAAAAATTAAATACTCGTATGACTCAAATTGACAAAAAAATTGTTAAGAGACTATTTACGGACCTATAGTCAAGGACGAATGCTGTGATTTGTCCTTTAAAGTATAGTCAATTATTTTTCTCAATCTATATGCCGAATTAAACATGACATTTTTTTTTAAGAACTGAGAGAGCATTTATTTTCGTACCACATAAAATGTAAAATATAAAGTAAGACTATATGTTTTTTTTTTTTTTTTGAAGGGTAGTGGAAAGGATTCAGATTCTTACACAGGAAGCAGAGCATCAGGACTGGACTCAACGCTAGATATGAGTCTGCACCACAGACAAAGAGTTGGTGTTGCAAATGGTAAATTAACATTGAAAAGAAATGACACTGTTACAATATGCAGGCTAGAAATGTGAAAACCGATCGAATTTGAGATTTCATACTTTGTAAAGCTCTAACACAACATAATTTCTCTGTTCCACCTAAAGAGCTCGTGTTTTAAAAGTCTAGTAGTTAATGAAACTCCCTCCGGTTCAAAATAAATGACATTTTAAAATTTACACACAGATTAATAAAATTTATAAAAATACCGATCTGCTCTTATTTAAGTGTGATTATTGTTGATGAGTTTCATCACATCACTCTTTTGAATCAACCTACATTTTTTCAAAGTTTGAACTAACACATTTAATTATGGGGTAATTAATAAGGACAATGTTGGCAAAATGTGTATTAATCTATGTTGGAAATAAGTTTTCTTGAATATTGTAGATGATAATTAATGGTCATGTAGCTCTTTGTGTATAGTTGTCTTGTTATAAAACTTCGATCTATAATTGAGTCAGATAATTTTTGTTGTTGTCTAAAACGTTATTTATTTTGGAACGAAGGTAATATATAAGTAGTATTAAAATTTATCATAATTACAAAAATGCTTGAAAATAATTAATATACTAATATCAAACATGAAGTGTACAATTGAAATGTTGCCACAGCAGCCACTCACCACAGCTACTCTATAGTATAAATTATTTTTAAACTTTGTAGAGAGAAGAGTTTGAACATATACTACTTATCGCTGTCCCAAAATATATGACGTTTTGGAGTTTTTCATACAAATCAAAAAAACATATTATAAATACTAAATTATCTCTATCCAAGCATTAAATGAAACGTCTTGATATTCTTACTCAAAGAGTCAAACACGAGTCATGAAATCAATAAATATGGGTAGAATTGAAAAAAAAAAGGGAAAAGTTCCCTAAAAATTGCAAAATATCATCTATTTTGAAACAAAAAATCTCTCCCAAAACGTCATATATTTTAAGACAAAGGGAGTATTAAACTACTCACAATATTTATTGAGTCAGTTTGGATACATAGATTTAGAATACAATAAATATTCATATTCTATCAAAATTTAAATAATACTCCATCCATTTTTAAATAATCATCCTCTTTAACCCAACACCTCGTTTAAAAAAATAATTGACTGTATTATAAATATTGGTGGAATCTATGATTTTCTTTAATACCCTTGATTGTGTGCCCTATAGTTATTGGTTTTATACTAATGCAAGAAACCCCCTACAATTAAGGATCAGTCGTTTTGTGTTTCACTTGCATTTTTGTGGGGGTATTTTCGTGCTCGACATGTTTTTTTTTTTTTTTAAATCTATATACTTGACATGTTGTTCATGATAGATGAAAATACCAGTAATAAATAACCAAATACTTGTACTATCCTGTTAAAAAGCTAATTTTAGTAGGATAATACAAACTTAAAAAATGAAGAAAAAAAAAAGGCATTCATTGAGGATTAGGGTCATGGGTAAATACATACTCTTTGCAAACAAGGGATGATTCACAAAATGTGTCCAGTTGCTCCAGTTCTTCCTACAAGAAATGTATATTTATCACAGATAAATAAAAAATAATACTACTTAAAATGATTAATGCTCAACAATTCTTTGAATTCTTGTTTTAAAAAAATCCTTAAATTTTATTAGCTGTGGCAAAATTTAAAATGTTGTAGTAAATACCCCTTCCGTTTCTAAGAATGTTTGATTTGACACATTGATGAAAAGAATGTTAACTTGCTCAATTATAAATATTACTTCCTCTATTTTCAAAGAATCGTCCTCTTTGACCCGATAAAACGTTTAAGAAAAAAAAAATTAATTGTATTATAAATATTAGTGTAAAATGTAGTTTCTTTTAATTAGGGGTGTAAATCGGAATCACCAAACCACAGAACCAAACCAAATCAAATCAAACCAATCGGTTTGGTTCGATTTGGTAGAAGACGGTTCAATTTCGGTTTCAAAAATTGGAAAACCATCCGGTTCGGTTTACGGTTTTTGGTATTAAACCAAACCGAACCAAACCAAACCAAACCAACATATATATTTTTATTTATTTATTATACAATTTATATTATATTACATTTGTTAACTATTTTGAACATTTGGATTATCTTATATGAATAATCTAGGTCTTTGATTTAGTCATAATATATATATATATATATATATATATATATATATATATATATATATATATATATATATATTAAACCGAACAAAATCTTGATTGTTGGAGAACTATTATTTCTTCAATTGTTTGTGTTTATTTTAAAATTTGTATTGCTTTCTTTATAATAATTTGTTGTTAGTTAGTTATTTCCTAATTTTGATATTAATTCAAAATTAAAATCTTATTTTATTGTTATTTTTAATGTTGGTTAATTTGATTAAAAATAATTTATATAAACCACAAAACTAAACTAAACCAAACCGAGTGGTTTGGTTCGGTTCGGTTCCAAGCCTTACTCGGTTCGGTTCGATTTGAGATTTTTTGAACCAATAGGGAGTGATTCGATTTGTGGTTTTGGCATAAATCAAACCAAATTGAACCACTTACACCCCTACTCTTAATACTCTTGAACATGTGACCATAATTAAAATATGTAGAAAAATAAGGGTAAAATTGTAAAAGTGTTTTCCTCGCAATTTTTTTTTGATAGGGGACAATTATTTCGAAACAAACAAAAAAAGAAAAGAAGACAATTATTTTAAAACGGAGGGAGTAGTTGTATGATTTTTATTTATTAATGCCCATATGGGAGCTTGATCCACTAATTAACGTAAGAATCAGATTAAAGGTACAATGAGAGTAAAACTAATGTCCAAAAAAAATTAGAAAATAAACATTTTTTTTATAGAGTAAATGTCAAACCAGTTAGAGTACCACACATTCAAATAATACTCCATTAAAATATCTGGAAAAAATATGAAAAAGCTCTAATAAAAAATTAATATCATAAAAAGTCCCAAAAATATTTTTTCAATCAAAGTTAAATATTCATATTAAAAAGTCCAAAAGGTAATGTTTTAACTGACATTGTTGGGTAAGAACTCATTTGGATGAAATTATTATTTTTAATTTCAATAAATAATAGTAATAATAATAAAAATACTATTGTTGGTAATTAAAAATTAAATATAAAAATAAAAATATTTAATAATAATAAATAACAATAGCAGCAATATTGTTAATTTGTTATCATTATCAACATAATAATAATTATTATAATTAGCAAACAATGTCAAATTAAAGAAGGCCTAGAGTTAATCTACTAATACTAAAACTCTAAGAAGTTGTTTGGTAGGTCGGATAGGACTAATAATCCGAATTTTTGAATGTTTGGTATTTAATAGATGATCTGACTAATAATTCGTGTTATCCGTATAAGGCTCTTATCCGCTCGCTAATTATATCAAGGGAGATGATAATATTATTACCGCCCTTATTAAAAAAAAAAAATTAACATTTTTAATTTTAAAACTACCCACAATATACAGTATCAGGAGGAGTATTGTGGTTAAATAGTTAGAATGTCAATAGCCTAGCTCCTAGATTTAATGTCCAACCCTAACTTAGCTATCACATTAAAATTTAAGGCCAAATTAGATTTCCCAATGTGCTTTTATGATTTGCTGGAAAAGTCAGAGTGAAAATTTATACACTAACACTTAACGATGGTATACAACATCAACATTGCTCCTGATTGATTGAATAACTAACCACAAATTGTTAAAGAGTTAGTACATTAAAACAGAGAAAGTTCATGGTTAGCTATCCACCAATCAATGGCATGCACCAACGTTAAGTATTAGTGAACAAATTCAGACACAAGTAAAGTGCAAATTTGTACACCAACACTTAACGATAGTGTACAACACCAACACTGCTCCTCATTGTTTGGATAACTAACCACGAATTGTTAAAGAGTTAGTAGATTAAAACAAAGAAAGTTTGTGGTTAGCTATCCAACAATCAATGACGTGTACCAACGTTAAGTATTGGTGAACAAATTTGAACACAAGTAAAGTTAGATCAACTGAACTCATCAACATAATTGATTTCCAACAAACTTTCATGTATAGTACAATACAATTTGTCAATGTATTAATTGTATTGTACAAACTACAATACTTGTCGTAAACCAGATACGTGTGTTCCTAAATTATTGTCCATTTTAATTTTTTTTTGAGTGAAACAGACTGTGTTAATAATGAAAAATCATAATGTATTTTTTTCAAAATCATAAACACGTGATTCGTAGTACCAAAACAATACAACACTACAATACTTGTCGCAAAAACCATGCTCGTGGATATTCTATTGTTTTTCTCCGTCTCTTTATTATCCGATTATACTTTGGATAGTTGTTGTAAGACTGATTTTACGAATCTTAATTCGTAAAATGGAATCTTAATCTTTTACACCTCAACCCACCAACAAACGGTGTGTCGAGTAAAAAGAATCCGATTTACAAAAACATCTGTAAAACCGTCTACCCAAGTTTTTGTCATATAATTTTTTAAGTCAAATAGACTAATTTATAACAAAAAAATTGACTTATATATTTTTTTCAAAATCATAAACATGTAATTCATAATACCAAAATTATCACAATATACATGTTTTATGATTTTGCACAAAATTAAAAATTATATACGTCATATTTTTATTAAAAATTGTTAGTATGACTTAAAATAATCAAAAAGAACAATTATTTAGAAATTTATTTTCGAAAAAAACTATAATATAGCATAAGTAGAGAAAATGAAAAGTGGGAAGGTTGAGGCTATCCACGCTCCATTTTCATTATCAAGGAGTTGTACATTATGCTGTAAATTACCAAAAAAAAAAATGGGGTGTAGAGAGTAAACTTTGGGTGCGGGTAACTCCCAAATAGTAATTACAAAATTAACCAAACTATACTGGATTAAATGTTAAGAAAACCCAATTAGAGGAAAAGATAGTGAAGAGGTATACCTCAATTAATTGGATTTGGAGATGAAGTTGATTGATTGCAGCTGCCAGCCTATGCTTTCCTATAAAATTATTTGACGATCCTATCCTCCCCACCGATGATGCTGATGTCGGCACCGTTGCCGGCGACGGAGACGGGTTTTGTAAGTCTCTGTCGACGTTGTCATTTCCATCTGCCGACGACGATACTGAATCCATATTGTATATGAACAATTACCAGATCATAAATTGCTTTAGTGCTAATCGGGAGAGAGAGAATAGTGGTATTTGAGTTTGAGAATATAGTTAGATCGGAAGACGACAGTTTTAATAATGGCCAAAAGTGAGAATGTTATATATATATATATATATATATACACACAATGCAGTAGACGTCAATAAAGCGTGGACTGGAATTGGAAAAATATAAATAATAAATACTCCCTCCGTCCTTAAATTATCGTCCTTTTTTTCTTTTTCGTCCGTTTTAAAATAATTATTCATTTTGAAACTTACCTTTTTAAAACATCATTTTTACCACTTTACTCTTACCTTTTCACTCTACTTTAATTATGGGTCACATATACATGTACTTTAAAAAAAATTACACATTAAATCAATATAAATAATCAAGTAAATTGTTTTTTCTTAAACTGTACGCCAGGTCAAATAAACAGATTATTTAATGACAGAGGGAGTAAAAACATAAAAAACACAAATGCCTTCGGCCTCTCAAAGCTAGGTGACTTTTGGCACAAACTTTCATTACTACATATACGAAGAAAAGATAAAACTCTTTCCATTCCAAAATAAATAATCACTCTATCCCAGATTAAAATGACCGTTTTGAGGTTTTCCTAAACCAAAGAAACATATTATAAAAATTAAACTTCTCATATCAAAACATTAATGATGTGTTTTTATATTCTTGCTAAAAGAGTCAAATACGAGTTATAGAGTTAATAAATATTGATAGAATTGAAAAAAAAAAGAGTAAAAAGTTTCTTAAAAATTACAAAGTGTTTTAGAACAAAAAAACTCTCACAAAACATCATATATTTTCGGACGGAGAGAGTAGTGTTTTTAATGGAAAAAAAATTATTCCAAAATAAATGATAACATAGGATTTCAAGATTTTTTTTTCACATTTGTCAAAATTGTCCTTATTAATTACTTTCTAAGCTTATAAATGTTTCGATCCCTTCCTACGGAAAAAAATAAAATAAAAAAATATTAAAAGGAAAGAGAAAACTAATGATGTAACTTATCAACAATAATTATACTTAAATAAGGATATATAAGTTTTTTTATAGACTTTAATGTAAATTTTAAAAACGTCATTATTTTGGGAGTATGGAGTAAATTTTATGAATAGGTTATTTCAACTGCAAAAATTACTTATCCACCACATCATTTATTATAATATTCAATTAAATTATAATGAGACAAAATTAACTTAACTAATTACCCATTAAAAATGATATTGTTCAATAAAATAAAAAACTATTGAAAAAATTAGAAAGAAAGAGGTTATTTCCAGTACATTAATTGATTATCCACCATATTTATTAATAATATTTTAAATTAGTTTATGTTATGATATAAATACCCATTTAAATAGTCACTTACTTGAATTATGTACAATTTTCACCAAATTTCTTTACCTTCATTTTCCTTGAATCAACTTAAAAACTATATTTTATTTTATTTTATTTTTGGGTGAGTGTATTTTCTCTATTATAGTTAATTATTTGGTATAATCATATATGATAATGTTATGTAGACAATAATCATCCTTATTTTTTAAGATTTTATTATCATGAATTATTTTTTTATCGGAAATGAACAAAAAAACTTATAAGAATTACGTAATATCTAATTGTATTATCAAGTAATATTTAAAATTATTATCATTTGAATCTAATCTACAATTTTATTCACAATAAAAGTTACAATTATAATACGTTTTTATTGGTTATATAGACAAATAATTTTCATGCATATATTTACTTTTAATTCTTGAACACATCTCATGTAAGAAAACACATTTATTAAATTATTTTCTATAAAATACGAATGAAGATAATAATAAGTACATTTTAATTTGTTACATCGAGAAATAAAATAATAAGTCCAAATTGAACAATATCATTTTAATGAGTAATTAATTAAGGGTAGTTTT
This sequence comes from Codonopsis lanceolata, assembly GCA_013146195.2. Taxonomy (NCBI): domain Eukaryota; kingdom Viridiplantae; phylum Streptophyta; class Magnoliopsida; order Asterales; family Campanulaceae; genus Codonopsis; species Codonopsis lanceolata. The sequence goes on from JABEVN020001560.1 coordinate 19,084, forward strand.
GTCACACTATAAATTGGTTGAATATTGTACTCCCTTCGTCTCTAAATTATCGTCCTCCTTTCCTTTTTCGTCCGTCCCAAAATAATTATCCACTTTGAAACTTACCTTTTTAGAACATCACTTTTACCACTTTACCCTTACTTTTTCACCTTACTTTAATTATGGGTCACATATACATGGGCTTTAAAGGAAACTACACATTAAACCAATATAAATAATCAAGTCAATTATTTTTTCTTAATCTGTGCACCGGGTCAAGCAGAACAATAAATTAGGGACTGAGGGAGTAATAAACTAGATTTTGTACCCGTGCCTATGACACGACGCTAGTATGGGACGATGTCAGTATAGGACGGTGTTAGTATTCAAATAAATTAATATAATAATAATAATATATATATATATATATATATATAATTAAATATTGTGTGTGTGTGTGTATATATATATATATATATAAAGCTAGAATATAACTATTTCATCAAATAGATTTAATAGCCCATTTTATATGAAGGAAAAAAGAAGAAAGAAGGAGTACAAAGTTTAAAAAGAGAACAAAAAAAAAAAACTAAGCCTGAAAAGGACGGAAGAAAGTCGATTGAAATAAAAACGTAGGAAGAAAAAGGTGAATAGGAAACAGTTAAATTAGGTTAAGATAAAAACAGTTTAGATGTGATTTAGGAAGAAAAACGTGAATAGGAAACGGTAAGATTAGTTTGAGATAAAAACAGTTTAGATGCGATTTATATATGAGATAAAAACAGTTTAGATTAAATTATGAATCTTCTTGACCCCGATCTTTCAGGGATACATGTGTCGCGAATAAATTACATACTTTGATATAAGTAAAAATAATCAATCTTAACCGCTCTTTATCCTACTGAGCTCTATTGTATAGTATATTATGTAGTTGATAAGTAATTTTTGTAGTGAGAATAACCTCTCTCAATTACAAATCACAAAAAGTGCTAGACAGATGAACGGGGCAAAAACTTACTTTATTGTTCCAAAAAATATATTTAGAATCGATGTACCTCACTTTCACATGTTTATCCTTGATAATACACATTATCTTAATATTTATAATATAGTCAATAATCTTTTTTTAATCTATGTATCAGATAAAAACGACACGTCTTAAAAATTACAGATGGAGAGTACATTGTTTTTATCTCAATCGTTCCAAAAAAAAAAATTTCTCAACTTTCTAATCATATCTTTATGTGTTCGAATATCACTTTTATAGTTAACTTGCTAATTATAAATAATTTCATTCTCAAATAGGTATTATTCCCCCCGTTTCTAAATAATCGTCTTAGTTGATTCGACGCACAGTTTAAAAAAATAATTGACTTGATTATTTATATTGGTTTAATGTGTAGTTTTTTTTAAAGTCCATGTGTATGTGATTCATAATTGAAGTAAAGTGAAAAAATAAGGATAAAGTGGTAAATGTAATATTCTAAAAATGTAAATTTCAAACTGAATAATTATTTTAAAACGAACAAAAAAAAAAAGAAAAACGATAATTTAGAGACGGATGAAATATTAGAAAATTATCCCTTCACTTCTTAAAGAAAATCTTAATATTATTTTTGTTTTAAATAATGTTTCTACTTGTAGTCAGTCTTATTAATGCTCACAGTTTAAAGTTGTTTGGGGACAAGTGTATAACATTATGAGCACAACTTACTTTTGCAAGTTGTTCAGCAAACTTGTTGCCTTGTTGGCCCTTCTGTGTTCACAAAATGGATATGGATGGTTTGACCCATTTATTTTCAATCATTCTCCCATTATCTATTGTAATTTGGGGACATGGAATGATAACCACCATGCATGCATCCATGTTACACATGTGCATATGCATACAATGATACAAAGAATTCAATGTTTGATTTTCAAAGTCTTTTTTTCAAAAATTATAAGCATTTCAATTTTACCCACGTTTAAAGAATGGGTGATAATCAGATTGGTCTCCATGTGATGAAATTATAATCGAAAAAGTCTTTTATATTTGTTTAAAATCGCAAAAGTACATTTTTGAAGAAAAAATGACGAAGATATCTTTAATGAAGAAAATGCGCGCGGACAAAGTCACAATCCAAATTTGGGCGTTGCAATACAAAAGCCACTACCTAACATTGGGCATCACAAGATTTTTTTAGGGCATCGCAATGGAAAAAGCTCATGCCCAATTTTGGGAATCACAATGTAAAAATTAGGCATCCCAATTAAAATCACTCAAATATTGTGTAACATTGGGCATCATTTATCCATTTAAAGTGAAATATTGTGTAACATTGAGATCTTTTGACATCTTCCTTTCTTGGGAAGATCAAAGAGAAAAGCTAATATTACAATTTACAAAACCAGACCCATCACCGTGCATCAACAACAACCAAACAAACTTCTACTTCTGTTAGACCATCAACATGAGAACGCACACATAAACGATGAGATTAGCAAAGATCAGAGTTTTCCTTTTTGCCCAAATCCAACCAACGCAACAATTGGAACCAACGACGCAACAATCGGAGCCTACGACGCAGGAATCGATGCTCCATCTGAGAAAGAGAGAGACAAAAATGCGAAGACTCCCACTTCATCTATTTCACCAAGCAAAAAATTGAAATTGCAGTCGGTGTTAGCGGCTAAGCTAAAAGGAATTGATGCAGAAGTAATTTGATTTAACAAGAGAGAGGAAGAAAGGAAGGAAGAAAGCAAGGGATGAACGAGAGAAATTGAGAATTGTGGGCAATTTAGGAAAAAATAAACTAAAATGGACTTATGCGGTTGAAAATAAAAAAATGGTATTGTAACGGTTACAATTTTAGAAAAAATATACCAACCCGCAATTATTCCTTAAAGAAATAGGTCAAACCCATGTAAGCCTAATTGGACCCATTTACATAGTTAGCTCATTTACATTGATTAGCCCAATAGATCATTTTACCTTAGATATAAATATTTCATGTAATAGTTTTTGGAAATAAATCATTCAATAGTAATATGTTTTACTCCTTTCTCTCTATACTTCTCACGCACGCTCTCTCTTTTCTCTCACCTCCGGCCACCATTGTCAATGGTGGTGGTCCGACAGCCTTCCTAAAACCTTCTTCATTTACAAATCTTGACATGGTATCAAAGCGATAGATCTTGATACCCTCATCTATTTGTTCTCCCAATTATGGCTATTCAAACCCTAGTGACAAACAATGCCCTAAGAAATGCTGGAGCAGCTCGATGTCGCCATGTCTATGGGTGACACTTCCACCATTGTCAAGTTGCAGAGCGCGATCAAGTTCAATAGCAAAGGTCATGTCAATCACTCAATTTTTTGGAAGAATCTTGCCTCTGCGAACCCCAACAATACCTTTCTTCCCCAATTTACAGAACCCCAAAATTTCCCCATATTAGGCCTTCCCATCGGCGGCAACAAGAAGAGGGTCTGGAACCCTAACAATACCAATATTTCGTCATCTGCACCACCCCCGCCTACAATTTCCCCCATCTCATTTCCATTACGTCAGACTTCCCTAAGAAACCCATCATATCTTTCTCTATCCCTTTCAAGAATCATTTCCTTGGGAGCAAAAATGAGCGTTCTTGGCTACCCAGAAGCCAACAATTTAGATATTCAAATATGGAACAATGTATCGTTTGACAATGGCGGCGATTAAGAGGATCCCAATTTGATCTTCAAACTTATTTCGATTAATCCATATGATTCTTTCGATTCATTCTCCAGTAAAGAAAATCAAACCCAAAGATTTGTCAAAGCCACATGCCGCTTCTTACAACACCGATTACGCCAAAACGTATCAGTCTCAGCAACAATCAACAACAACAATACTCACAACCCTCAAATTCGAATTCAAACTCTTGCTCACATTCACCGTATAATTGTTACTCTGATTCATCTTCAACCCCTGTTTCCTAAACAGTACATAAAGCCAGTGTTACGGTACAATTCAAAGCAACAACAACAATAACAGTATAGACAGGCAGAGATGGCTTCCTATCATCCACCAGCTGTTTCGGTTTCACGGGAAGTACCTTCATCCTTGACATCATCGCTCTCTCATCAGTGAGCACAAATTCATCTCTATCGAATTGAATCGATCATTTGCCATTCTTTTAAGATGTACGGAGACAACAACAAACTCTCTATAATTCAGAGCTCTGTCTCCATCAACATCGGCATAATCCATTAAGATTTGAAGTTCTGCATCATTGATCTATTGGCCAAGTTTTTGTAAACCAACTTTAAGTTCTCCCAACAAACAGACATTACAATTTACAACCTTTCTAGTTAAAACCCCAGTTCATATTTGATTCAGGCCCAAAGAGGCCCATCCTCAAGAAAATTTAAGAGATAATTACAAGCCGGTACATTTTCTAAAACATTTTTTCAAATCAATCCATCAATTTTTTTGACATATCTTTTAGGTACATTTTTAGGATAAATGACATTTATTGGGTGCGCTGATCAATGTATTTTGAATGAGGCTTGAAGAATGAAGATAATGAAGCTGGAGTTGAAGATTGAAATTGAGAGAGACGGAGCCACCGGGGGCGATGGCATCGATGTAAGTGCCGACGACGGACTGGCGTGACAAAACAATTACAATTTACAAAAATCTGAAATCCCCAAATACCAAATCTCCTCAAACCCCACTCCAACTCTCCTCCTCTTCCCAAATCTGAAATCCCCACCCGACCTCTCGCTTTTTCCCCTCACCGACGGGCGAAGGCAAGACCATGAAGTCGGTAACAAAGACGGCAACGTCGAAGGCGAGGCTCCAACTCGAAGTCTCGAACTCAAGACAGTCCCGTGACTCCTCCCTCTCTTTGTTTTTTGAGTTAGGCTTAGGCGTGGATAATGAAAGATGGGTCACGTTGATATTGATAGGTGGGTTTGCAAATGGGTTCACTTGCATCCACTTCGCAACCGTGTCCGCCCGGCCGTCGCGATTGAAGACGACTCGAGTACGAGGCTCGTGTCCCAGTCTCACTTCGCTAGTAAAGTAAGGTCCTAAACCGCAGCTTGAAAATTACTTATGGTTGCTTTGTTCGCATCTGTTTTCAAGTTTTTTTTCATTTTTTAATTCCGAACGGAAAGAGTATATAGTTTGATTTTGACATTTTATTTATTTATTTTGACGCATCAACTTCTATTGTACCCACACAAAAAGAATATCAACTTCTATCGCCTCTTTACTTTTCTTCTAATATTACGAACAAGCGTACACTCATAAATTATTTCTTGTTGTTAAATTGGGCGTAAACAAAGAGAGGGAATGGGATGATGTTGTTGTTCTTGTAAAGGAGGAGAAGAAGG
>JABEVN020001561.1:0-24423 GCA_013146195.2 Codonopsis lanceolata
TGTCATACCGCCTCGAAAATTAAGGGCTTATTTTTCAGCATTATAATCATAGTGTATACGTATGCACCACTGTGAAAAGTCTCCCGCACAAACCTCGACACATCGATGCACGCTCAACGGGTCAATCGAGCTCACAGAGTTCCACATAGATTACTTGCCCGCATTTAGCAAATCAAAGCTCAAGCACTAGCCGATTTCCCTGGTCGAAACAAGCTTCACCCAACACGAAGATCCCGCGGCCAAGCAACCCGTTGAGCCCGAAAGGTAAATGGGCTGCCACAACCTCGACCTCAAATTCTTACTCTGGGATCTTTACGGATGGGGCAACAGCAAAGTCGAATGGAGCCGGCATCCTTTCTCATAGCTCCCCGACCTAAATCACAGTAGTTTGAGCTAGCTCTTCGATTCAAATTTCCCGCCTCCAATAACGTAGCGAGTATGAGGCAATGATCGCCGGCCTCGAGCTCGCAAATGCATACGGGCGTAGAGGCGTCACAAAGTACTCGGATTCACAACTAGTCAGGAACCAAGTCCGTGGGAATATATGGTGCACCACCCAACCCCCCGTTAAGCATCGCGAGCTAGTCAAGGAAATCTTGAAAATTTCAAGTTTTGGGAAATAATCAGATTGATCGAGCGCATAAACATGCGAAAGCATTACATTTGTCCAAGATCGCCGAGGAAAATCTCGCATTACTAAACCCCTCAAATGATGATCGAGCACATGGAAACCCCACCGCCGACGACCGATTATCATGGATATTGAGCCAGCGCCCAGAAGCTGGATCGATGATTACAAAGACTATATCGAGCAAGGAGTTCTCGCCTCACAGACAGGTCAAAGCCACAACAACCGAAGCCAAGCCTGCTGCTACTCTGTAGTGGGGGGCATTTTATACAAGCGCCCAAGGTCGACCTATGCTTCACAGGTACCCCTGCATCAACTGCGGCATGCCTGCACGAGGTACATGAGGGGGAATGTGGCGGCCACCCGGGCACAAGAGCTCTGGCAGAAAAGGTCCTGCGGGCAGGATATTACTGGATAACTTTAAGAAAGGATGCAGAGAAATATGTTCGCGAATGTGACAAATGCCAGAGACATGCGGACATACCAAGGCTTCCATCCACTTTTCAAACCCCTGGGCCGCTCGGCTCCTTCGACATGTGGGGAATCGACCGATCGGCCCATTCCGCCGGCACAATACAAGTACAAGACGCCGTAGTCACCATAGATTACTTCACAAGTGGATTGAGGCGAAAACCCCCGCCAAAATTTCGAGGCAATGTCATCAAGTTTGTCCACCCACCGTGCATGGTGCCGATTTGGGCTTCCTGCAATCATCTCTCTAACCATGGCACTCGCCTTCGACAAGTTTACAGCAGAATGTGCTCGATTAGGCGTCAAACATTGGCAATCGTCTGTCGCTTACCCACAGGGCAACGGCCAAGCTGAGGCCGGAAACAAACAAGTACTGCATGCGCTTAAAAGAAACCTTGAAGGGCGAGCAGGGAAATGGGCAGAAGAATTACAATCGGCTCTGTGGGCAGTCAGAACCACTGTCCGAGGACCAACCGGGGAGACTCCATTTGCACTCACCTACGGGTCGGAAGCTATGCTCCCGGTGGAGATGGCCTTGCCTAGCTACCGTGTTTCACATTACAGCGAGCAAAACAATCAACTTGCTCGGGCCATAGACTTGGACCTACTTGAAGAAAGGAGGTTGGATGCACGACTCAGAATGGTCAACTACAAACAGAGGGCAAAAGCTCACCATGACAAAAGAGTTCGAGGCAGAGCCTTCTCTGTTGGGGACTTAGTACTCAGAAAAATTGAGGTAACCGGCCATCGGGCAGAATTGGGGAAGCTGTCTCCTAATTGGGAGGGTCCTTTCCGGGTTACTGGGATAATAAGGGAAGGCACTTACACACTTCAAACTCCATAGGGGGAAAACCTGAAGCATCCTTGGCATGCAGACCACCTCAAAAAATATTACCCCTAAGTCAAAGAAACAAACGGGCAAGACCTCAGTCCTGTTGAGGGTCATCGATCATTTATCAATGAAAGGCAAGTTATTGTCGTATTTATCATTTCAGAATTTTCAATGTCATCAGTGAATTGTCATCCTGCAATTGTTCGGACTTGTTTGATTACTCGCCGCCCGACGAAAGCGCAGGGCCATGCCCGGTCAACAATTCTAAAAATCCCTAGTATCGGTGAATTTATCCTCCGTGGGTGAGATGCAGCCATGCCCAGGTTCACGTACTAGGATGCTCGCCCCGGGCGATAGAGGCCATGCCTGCAAGATAGCGGTTAACTACCTCGGGTTCCTACAGTGACCGAGCAACACTGTTAACCGTATATCTCAATACCCATAAGGTATACTAGCAACCGCTTCGAACTACCCACATCGAATAAAGGCCATGCCCGGTTGTTGGTTGCCGATTGAGAGCTGGGCCTTGCCCGCTTGGCAGTCTTCTGGAAGCTCACTCGCTCTAAGCCTTGGCTAGAGCCAAGCAATCATACCCGGTGTTTGTTCGGGTAACATCTCAATTTAAATAATAAGATTGCTTCATTAGTCTTGTTATTTTTATGTTAATAATCATACTTGGTTAAGGTTATTCATACATTTATGCTCGACATATTTTCTGGGGAACACCAGCACTTGTACTAACAAATGACAAGAAAAATGTGCAAGTGAGAAAACAGTTATCGAGAAAACAAACAGTTAAATCAAAAGCAAATGCAAGAAAAATCTGCCAACAAAGAGTAAATTCCATTGTAATCGAAGTTAAAGTTACAAGGAAAAATCAAAAAATAAGTGGCGCACAGGCCAGATAAAATTCTAAGCTTGTTCAGGAGGAGGAGGAGGAGGAAGCTCTTTAGCGCCGGCTTGATATTGTAGCCGGTATCGAGGTTCAGCCTCTTTACCAGCCTCATCTTCACCGCCTTTAGCCGACTCGCTCAACTGCCTCGGTATCTTTCAAAACCTCGTCTCGCACTCCAAGGCTTCAATCTGCCGAGCATACATTTATTTCTTCTGGCCCACAAAGTGGAGGAACCTGTGGCGCCCTCCCGGCCAAGACGCCATCCGCCATGGTGGCCAATTCATCTCGGAGTGTAAGGAACCGAGTGGAAAGGACGAGCAACTCTTGCGTAAGTGGTCGAGCACGATTCTCGCCATTGTCTTCATTCCCACTCCGCCATGGCCGGCGAGCATTCTCGATATGATGGGTGCCGTGAGCAAAGTAAGGAAGGATGGCCGCATCCACGCTGCTTCAAAAGCCTTGGATTTTGTAATCCTCCACCGCACTTTTCGGCTTCCTTCAACTTCCGCATCAGCTCCTCAACGGCTTTCCCATCCTTCACGGCTTGCATCCTAAGGGAACTTCTCTCTGCCTGCAAGAGATCCCTCTGCTTGATAACCGCGGCTAGCTCCGACTCTTCTCCAGGTCAGCCTGGTTCTTTTTTACTTGGTCGACCAACTCTGTTTTTGCAGCAGTAAGGTCACCGTTCTGGGCGACCAACTTCAGATTTCGTTCGAACAATTCAACTTCTTTCTTCTTGGCCGCCTCGCCTGGCCTCCAGCCTGTCTGCCAAAGCGAGCCACTGCTCGCACTTTTCCTTCACCGCTCTCTCCAACCTCGGCCTCACCGCTTCATAGCAGCCTTCTCCTCGTTGTACCTATCGTAGAGATTGGTACACGTGGAGGCAATCTGCGATCAGAGAAAATGAGTCGGAAACATGAAATAAACAAAGAAGAAAGAAATAAACTGCAGTCAACTACTTTACCTCGCTCAAGCAGAGTCCCACGTTCCCAACCAGAACGTGACCGGCCGTATCACGATCTCGGGCAAGATCATCATGCAAGGCCCTTTCTATAACACCCTTGCCCACTATGCCTCCCGGGCTCCCGCGGGCATATAGATCGATGCCCCCCAGTAACGGGGCGTCTCCAGAAATCTCCTTCACTAGAGCCTGAGCGGCGCTGGTAGTAGAGGGCATCTGGAAGCCGGCTTCCAAGCCAAATGTGCCCGGCCCGAGTGGGGCAGTATGAACAGATCGGGCTCGACCCTCGATGGCGAACTTCACGAACAGGAGGAGGGCTGGAGCTTTTCTTCCTCTTGCCTTTCGCCTTAGCATCCTTGGCGACAGGCACCACAGAGATGTTGGCAGTAGGCGGCTCAGCAACGTCATCAACATCGCACACAAAAGTATCTTTTGGCCCAGTTTTTTTCGAGGCGGCAGCAACAACCTTGGGCACCACAAATTCTCTTGGCGGACTCATGCCCGGCCCAAGTCCGGAGTTCTCTTGGCCGGTGGGCAAAATGGTACCTTGGGCAACTCGACCGGCTGGTTGACCTTTAGGTCAGCTGCCCGCTGGTCGGCTTCTTTCTTTCGCTGCCTCAACACAACCAAGTTCTTCATTCCTGAGACAGGACAAAACAAAACGAGATTAGAATGAACTCAGGAAGGGTAAGAGCAAAACAGAAATTATTATAGATCGGCAGGCAACCGTCGTGGTCTTCATAAACTGGTCGGCAGTTGCCACCCGGGCCTAGCCGTTGGCACTCAACGCATTCATGCTTAAACATTCGGCCGTGGCAGTCGTCCCAGTAGGGATGAGGATTCTCGGGCACGTGGATCAGTAGGGGCTCCACCTCGGGGACCTCTGCTCGCATCACCTTGGCCAAACAAAGATAGCGCGGATTACGGACCCGGCTTTCTTTCGGTCAGAAGAAACTGGCGGCCGACGCGCTCTCGTTCTCTTCTATCACGCCACGGCCCTTCAGCCTAATCGAGCAGTTTCACCCGAGCTAAAATCTTGCTTAGAGGCCTTGGGGATCTTTATTTCGCTGGTTGCCGTGGGCATAAACGGCCAGCCAACCCGGGATTCAATAAACAGGACCCTTCTGTCCCAAGAATCCACCTTCCCGGGGACATTGGACAACAGTTTTTAAAAATTGGAGTTCGCCCTCACTCCGATCCTCCCTCCCGTGCTCGGTGCGAAGATAAATAATTTTCGCAGCAAATACATATCCGGCTCAAACCCCAGCAGCTTGCTCGCCACTGTGAAAGTTGTGATAGCGCGGACTGTGTTCAGCATCAGATCGCACGGGACGGCCTTGGTCTCGTATAAGAAATCTACCAGGAAGGGCTCTAGCGGGAGACGTAGCCCGACGCGGAAGAAATCGTCAAAAAATAAGAGCTCATTTCCCTGCTCGCGGGAGAGGTTGACTCGGGCAGGGACGTCCATTTTGCTCGCCCGATAGTAAGCATTGTCAACACCCAGGGAAGTGAGCCATGCTGTCACCTTGTCCGCCGTGTCTAGAGTGGCCCAGTGAGCAGCATACCGGCTTTCGTCGGCATTGACATACCAATCTGGCTCCTCCTCTTCTTCTTCTTCCTCAATTACTTCCTCAACAGGAGCCACTACTTGAGGGCCACCTATCCTGGTAAAGAAGCGGGCAATGGGAACTCTGTCCTGGCCAGTTGTTTCTTCCTCAGGGGCCATTTCCACCTGAGAGCGGCCAGTTTTCTTGAAGCGCCGGGCAAGCGGCAAGTTGTCTGCCTCATCGGCCTCTGAAGCCTCTCCGGCCAAGTCTACCCGCTCAAGTCTAACTCGTTCAACCGAGTCTCCAACAAGGGCTGCTTGTTGGCCGAGGCCTTGCCCGCCAGTGAAGCCACCGGTCACGCTCTCCTCGCCAGAATCTTCCTCGCTTGAGGAATCGATTATGTCAACCACGGGATCCGCTGCGCGCCTTCGAACCGTTGGCCCGGCCACGGATCTGGCTCCCCCATCGCGTTCAATGCTAATTGAGGGAGACTTTTCGCTGCTAAGCGAGTCATTCCTCCCACCATAGCTGAAAACCTCGCGGTCATTCTCGGATACGTCAGACATCTACAAAGAGATCGAGGAAAAGGGCTATCAGAGCTCTGTCCGGGTAACTATCAAAGCAAGGGGGAAAGAAATCCTAGGTCTAGGTCAACTGCAAGAGGCCCTGCCCGCCTATCGAGCAAAATCATGGTTTCTATTCCTCGATCTCTACCTAAGGGCGGTCCTACCCTCTTAAACCCTAACAGGGACGTGTGGAGATGAAGAGAAACAGCGAAACCCATCCATAAATCCAGGAAAATTGAAAATAGCAACGAAGGAAAGGTTGAAGACTTACTGTGATTTCTGTGATGATACGCCTTTACTGAACAATTCTGGGAAAATCTCGACTGTAGATTCTCTTTTAACCCAGGGATTGAATGAACACCGAAAGCAACAGAATGATTTCGCCAAACTTCCAAGGGAAAACCCGGCAGCAATGGAAACAGCAGCTTCAAGCTCTCCTGAATTTTCTCTCTCTAAGAAATTTTTGAAGACGGTAAAAAAGAAAAGAGAAGGAAGGGTTCCCCTTTTATAGGCGAGATCACCGAGTATTGGAGGGAAAAAAGAGGCCGAAACGGCGTCTGGAGGGGCGGCCCATCATCACCAAGGGCACGTCGCATTAAATGCGCCGCTTCGTGGTCCGCGCCATGTCCTGTCGCCCCAACTTCTGACGGCTTACGCGCCTTTTCCGCCCACGCGCCTGACACGCCTTTAACAAGAAGCTTCCTTAATACGCTTCAAGTTTTCCCCGATGAACTCTTTGTCTTCTTGAAAATTCATAAGTGTTAGAGCCCGTACGACCATCAAACTTCAACGCTCCCCGCTCCGAGCATGAATGCCCGCCAGACAGGGAGCCAGGGGCCACTGATATACCCGGCCCAAGCCGGGTCACGAGCAATGCACGAGTTAACATCACGTGCCAATCACGAGCACAATGCCTACGGGGCCCACAGCCCAGCGAGCACCGAGCAACATAATCCTTATCCAAACCTGGGCGGGCAAAGGCCTTGCCTGTCCGACCAGGGGCCATGACCGCGAACCATACATGCTAAGCAAAGGAATTAAACTTACCTTGCCCCCAAACCTGGTCGAGCACCGGCCTTGCCTGCCCGACCAGGGACCGATCCTCAGACCTACAACAAGTTCAAGGATCAATACAAATAGAACAGCCGGGCAGAGACCTGCTCGCCCGGGCACATCAAACATGAGACGCTGGCAGCTTGCTCTCCAAGGCAAGTCAAAGGTTTCCATGTTCAGGCGGAACACTTGCCTTATCTACTCCTACATCTACGCGGCCAGCCGCCCATCACGCCTAAAATCAAGGGATTCTCTCCTTGATTTATTCAGCCGTTATGGAAACTGAATCCTAGACGGATTCAAACACCATCGTGGCCTATAAATACCTCTCCATAATCATCAACAAGGTACACACACACTTTCTTGAGCCTCGTTATTCTGTCAAATTGCTTTCAAACTTAAGCACAAGACTTACTCTCACGCCGGAGGGGTTTCGCGAGGCCCTGCCTTGCACTTCCACTCAGGTGTCGTTGTGTTCTTAACAGGCTCAGGGAAGACGATTAGAAGCCCAGATATCCTACCCATCTCAAGGACGGCCCGAGCCGTGCATTTTGCCACATCATCTACATTAATTTAATATATTCTTTCAATTTATATTAACAAATAATAATATATTATTGCATAAATTATAAAATTCGAAATAATTATTTATTTATAATTATAAATAATATATTTTTATGATTCGGAAATTATTATTTATAATAATATTAAATTTGAAATAACTACAATAATTCGATATTTTTTTATAATATGACAATATTAAATTCAAAATATAATTTATTTATTATAATTCGAATAATATTCATATTAATATTCATTGATAAATTAAAAATAACTACAATAATTTGAACATTAAATAGAAATACAACGATTCAAAGGGAAAATCCGACAATAGTACAACAGCTATAATAAAAATTATGAAAATACAATGACAAATAAACAACCACGTCCATATTTGAAAATACAATAATAATAAATGCGATGATTATTCAAACACCAATTTACTGATTACCAAAAAAGTTTTCAAATATTTTCAACCACGTCCATATTTGATACTTTATCTCGAACGGTACACCGTCGTTTAAGATATTGTTAGTGATCTTGAATACGTTCATTAAAGTATTGTCATACTAAACTACCATTAGTAATATCAATTTGATCGTAGTTGGAAACATTTGGCAATCGTGAGTAAGTATCACGTTCATCTTTGACGATCATATTATGTAATATGATAAAGGGAAAATTGTTTTTTAACCAACGTACTAATTGGGGGCGACACAATTGACCTTGTACTTTGTATAAGACTAATTTAACAAATACACTCTATTTTAAAGGTAAATGACATCAATTACGTAACAGTCGTTTGCAAGCCGTTAAGGAGCGATGATGTGGACACGTATGTGACTGCTTGCATGGATAGCCACGTCAGCGAGTTGTTAACGAAGTTCGACGACAACTTAACGAATTTTGTTACATTTTGTATAAATTGTTTGTCCATCTCATACATTTTGTTTCAAATTTTAGTACATTTGTTAAATGTGTCTTATACAAAGTATGTGGTCAATTGTATCAATAACATATAGTACGTTGGTAAAATAAGCAATTTTCCCTATGACAAAAGCCTTCATAATATTGTCCTACGTAGATACATCCCACATAAGTGTTGGGCCTCGAATAATTGCAAATCGTGTCTGCGATACTCCAAATGCACGCTCAACATTTTTACTTGTTGCCTCTTGGTGTTAAGCGAACAACCTATGCTTTTCGCTTTGCAGGTATCGAATGGACTGTATGAATGTAGCCGATGGAGGATATATATCATCCGTTAAATATTGGAGATCGATAAAGAACATTTATATTGTTACAAGTACCTGGAGTGCCAAAGAATGTATGCCATATCCACAAATCGTAGGACGTCACTGCTTCAAGAATTACGGTCACCTTTCCATTTCCTCGGGCATGCTGACCTTGCCAAGACACAGAGCAATTCTTCAATTCCTAGTGTATGCAATTTATGTTGCCTATCATACCAGGAAAACCATGTGTCTCCCCAACATGAAAGAAGTGTTGTATGTCCTCCTCTGTTAGCCTTCTCAAGTACTGGTCTCCAAAAAACACTAACCACATATTCAGCAAAATTCTTCACGTATTGAAGTGTTGTGGTTTTTCCATTACGGACATAGTCATCACCTGCATCAACAGACATTCCGTAAGCAAACATTCTTATGGCACCGTATTGGTGATAAACCAAGTTTCATACTTGCTTCAAAGCGTTGTTGAAATTATAGAATATGAGCACCAAGAGATACAACTACATGAAGGAAGACATGGATTCGCATATGAATCTAGTGCGAAATTGTGCGTCTGTGTATGTTTGATTATCTGTAAAGTAGTCTGCATACATGCGTTGATGGCCTTCAACCTGATTTCTATCAATGTAGATACGTTTACTCACTCTTCTTTCTGCTTGTATATTCAAAGTTAGTACTCTAATGATTTGACGCTGGCGATGTCAGCGACCAGCGAGGTCTAACATATATTCTTCCACACTTCTTTCAATTTCACTCATATCAGAATCATGTTCACTATCGGTGTTTGAATTCAAACTAGAACTGGAAGACTTTTTTTTATGAAGTGTCTTTATAGAGATGATTGGTTCAATTGTGCATTTTAGCTTCGATATTTATAGAACAACCCGAGAAATGAGTGGGAAACGAACATTTATAATAATGTGGAGAATCCAATGCAATAATGACAATATACTTTCTATAGATAGAAAACAATCCACTGCGAAAGATAATCAACAATTGAGCCAGAAAAACATGGCATGTGGATAGAATAATGACAATATACTTTTCCAGGATTTGTTTGAGATATCCAACCAATATAACCTACTTTTGGACAAAAGACTTAAACATGTGGACAATAATACATACAATCTATTTTTGGGAAACTTTCATGGGATTTGTTTGAGATATCCAACCAATACAACCTACTTTTGGACAAAAGACTTAAACACGTAGACAATAATATATACAATCTATTTTCGGGAAACTTTTTTGGGATTTGTTTGAGATATCCAACAATTACAACCTACTTTTGGATAAAAGACTTAAACATGTGGACAATAATACATACAATAATAGATAGAAAAGATAGAATAATACATAATAAGACAATCTACTTTCCATATAAAGAAGGCTTTCTCAAACAGTGCATGATACAAGTTTCTGCAATCTTCGTCCTCTTCTGTTGATTTGTTTTCATTCGTGTTCAACGCATTCCATTGTTTAAACAAATGATTCAACCTAATCTTTTCTCTCCTTTTTTCTAGACTCCTCTAACTTATCTTCTGCGAGAGTCACATATCGAGTAAGCTTTGTATCAATCTCAGTATCTAGACGATTTGATTCTTGTATGTATGTATTATCACCCTCTGGATCTACAGTTTTTTCCTTCTTCTTTGAAGCTTTATTTCCAGAAGGTCAAGTTGGATATATCATTGAAGGTGTTTCAATATTTGAGGAGTTTTGAAAATCAAAAGTTTCATTTTGAGATCTTTTTGAGCCACTGCTTAATGAGTTTTTAGTTCCACCTTCACCCACTTCAGCATATTTTGACCATCACTTGAGAATGTTTCGCAGGATTTTCCATGCCTCCATTAATATAAAATGTTTACCTATATCAACTTCATAAATTTCATATGCCCTCTGAATGACATTATCGTTATTCCATCCACTTTGTTTGGAAGCTAATACTTGATTATAACATATAGAAATTTTTGAAATTAACCTAGACGTTTTAGAAAAATGATTATTAAGTTGACACGTAGTTCTGATAATACCTTTGTCCCGATGCTCGTTGTAAGTGTTAGTCACTTTCTGCCAGAACTACGTTGAACTTTGGTTTGTACCAATGTAACTATCAGTACTTACATTCTCCCAAGATTTACACAATGCCACAGTCTCGTACATCCCCCACCTAGTTCTTGTAATTTTCCCACTTTAAAGAGTGGCTTCATCGGTCAAGTCATCTTCAACATCAACCTTAACTCCAATGTCTTGTTTTGGTTGTGTTGAAAAAACAGGTATATTCGAAGATAGGGGACTAGCCGGAATATGTTTTGATGAAGAACCTCCTGGAACACCATAGGGAAATACCTTTGGCTGAAATGTGGCTATTGTGTTAAAAAGGGGGAAAATTTTGAAGGAAACGGAGCATTCCACGAAAAAGTAATTTGTTGTGCCATGGGAAATGAGGCATGTGAATACATTGGGTTGTTCACAAATTGTGTAAAGTTTGGGTTTTGAAAATTCGAAATTCCTGTCAATGGAACATTTTGTGAATCAGAAAAATTATGGTAATATGATGGTTGGTTTTGTGGAGTGGATTCATGAATTTGGTTTTGTGGAGTGAGATTTGGAATTTGACAAAAAGATGGTTCATTTGGTGAAGATTCGATATTTTGAGTTTATTTTGCTTTTACGAAAGAGAATACGTAAAGCTATTGACAATAATAATATTACTTAGTAATAATATTAACAATAATAAACAACTAATAACAATAATAATACGAAATTTAACAATAAATAATGACAATAACAAACAATTAACAATACTGACAATTATATTAATAACTTGTAATACTAAAAGTTAAAATATTTAAGTAGCAATTTAGTTAATAAAAACAAATTTAAAAAGGGTTAATTATATGAAATTTGGAGAGAGAAATGAGAGAAATATCAAATTTCCCAACAAATATCGGTTGGTGTCCAAAATGAGGCAAACATAGTCTATAATTATTATAGATAAAAATGTAAAAAAAAAATTGATTACCGAAAATGCCCAAAAACCGTGGATAATTAGAAAATATGAAGGACCGCCCAGAGGGTGACAAGCGGAAAACGTGTCAGCCACCCCTGACAGTCCGTGCAGTGTGGTTGTCGGCCATTCAATTATATTATTTTTTATTTTTTCGCTATAAAACGACACCGTGTTGTTTACTTTTTGGTCGTTTTATATTAGGTCGGTTGGTTTGATTGGTTTTGATTCATATCCTATACTGATACAAATCAAACCAAATCAAATAAGATTTGGCTTTGATTTTTTTTTTGATTCATTGTTGTAAAGGAAGATTTGCTTTGATTTGGTTAGATCAATCGTTACTCATGCTCTAAGAATTTGTATTAACACCTAGAAAACAAATATATTAGATACTCTCTCTGTTCCGGGCAAAAAGTCCCCGTTTGAAAGTCAATTTTTTAAGAAAAAAACATTTTTAGTAGTCTATTACTAATAAAAGGTTTAATTAATTATTTGGTCCTTCGATTTGTCCGGAATTTTTTGGTTGGTCATAACATTTTCAAAGAAATTAGTTTGGTCATACATGTTGCATTTTGTTGTTAGATTTTTCCCTCTCCCCGTTAACGTTATTTTTGCCATCAAGTTTTACTTTGAAAAGTCCAATGTACCCCTACTTGTGTTAAATAAAGGGCAAAATGATCTTGAACTTGATCTTGATTTGTCTCTTGAATTGGAAGAAGAGTCTTTGTAGGTCCACTCACTCCCTTTTCTTCCACTTTTTCTTCATCCCCCATCTACTCTCTCGTTGTGATTGGTGCCTACTACTCACCTTCGTAGAGAAGAATAGTTCTCACCCGAACCATCACCCCAACAACCTCAATTCCGTCAGATTGCTCTAAATTTTTGTACAGTTGGATTGCGACGATTTTGTCCATGAGCTCCCAATTTTCGGCTCCCGACAACAATTTGAAGTATGCCTCTTATAACCGTGGCAACTAGAGCTGTTAAAACGGGCTTGCGGGCCCGAAAATCCCGCTACAAAACAGGCCGGGGTGGGAAAGCCCGCAAACATAATGGTCCTAAAAACCCCTAGCCCAACCCGCCTCGCGTAGGGCCGCGGGCAAAACGGGTCAGCCCGCAAAAATGGGTTTATTTATTTATTATCAATATTTGAATTTAGGATAGATTTGAATTTTCGACAAATATATCATTAAATTCAAAATACTTAAAATAACAAAATTACATATCTATTAATAAATTCAAAATACTTAAAATACTATACTACAATCTGATCATAAACACAAAGTTACATCACAATAAACCATAAACAGGATGAATAACATTCTCAAGAGTGCTTGTAATCCAATTATGTACCAAATAGGGGTGGCAATTCGTGTTATCGTATCGTGTTCGTGCCTCATTATCGTGTTTTAATATTATCTATCTTATTTGATCATAAATACAACAATAAATATTAATTTGAATATATTAACAATTTCGTGTCTTTCGTGTCGTGTTTCGTGTTGTGTCGTGTCGTGCTGGGCTTATCGTGCCATTTGTCTCTGTAATCGTGTTTTATAATCGTGTCTTATTGGTTCGTGCTAACGTGTCGTGCCAGGCATTGCCACCCCTACGGCAGTTACGACCATGGAAGGCTGAGATCTTATAAACAAGTACAACTACACTTTAATTCATTTAGCAAACAAAGAAATTGCCACAAAATATTCCGCCATTTTGCTGACGCTTTAGGGACAGATTGTGTTTGCCCATTGTCTACCAACAATTATTCCAATTGAAAACAAATTACAAATAACAAATTGGGGAAATTAGACTACATGTGCCAGAAAGAAAAGGGCCTGAAAAATCAACAGATATCTGATCAGTTTCAGGCGAGTGATACTGGTGGTATTTCGTATCACAAGTTTGAAGTAAAATTAATTGGCTAGATCGTTGATAACAATCGAGATCCAGTCAAGAAGCTGACTTGCTTTCAAACGATAATCTTTGACAAACAATAACGTAACCAGAATTGATTAATTCTCACAACTAACCATAAAAACAAACATGAGATAGAAAAACAGAAATAATAAATTGATTTGTAAATGAAACTGAAAAATAGATAGGCAGTTAAAGGATGATTTTCTTCAATCACATGCACAAAGTTACATCAGATTTACTGATTCAGGAATTCAGGATGACCCTGGTTCGCTATCGTTCAGTCAAGAGGGAACTTTCAGTCGACGGATTCTTCGTTTTGGTATTGCTTAAGAATCGCTTCGGTACACGGGAACTCGAATGTCAACAAGGCCTTCTTGCATGCTGATCTTGAAGAAGAGGTCTAGATGAAGATTTTTCCGGCTTCTTTCCATTGTTGAGGAAGAGAAAGAAGTGGGCCACATCTGAAAAAGTAGGTATCGAAAGCTTGGCTGTAACAGCTAATAGAACTCTAACAGAAGGATCATTTCTTCGCCCAGATGAGAGAGATGAAGAGTCTAACCTGAAGCCGTGAAGGGCCTGAAGGCGTTGTTGGCCGTGAACAGATGAGAAAGACAGTAGAGGTGAGAGACGGCGTGAGTGAGTGTGAGACTAAGAGAGTGAGAGACTTAAAGACCGAGAGAATGAGAGATCACGAATTCAGTCACGATTACATAACCCTAGGTCCCGAACCCTTAAAAACTTACGATTACGGGCTTGGCTTACACTTATTGTGAGTGGGCCTGGGCCGCTAGTTAATTACTCAATACTTATAAGTAACAATACAACTTACAAGTCCAGTCCAGATTCCAGAGTCCATAAAATACGGGCTGCCCGCTGCCTGCCCCAACCCGCAAAAGCCCGCGGCCCGTACTGGCAAAGCCCGAAAAGCCCGCATCCTAACGGGTATTGAAAACACCAACTGAACCCCCCCCTAATAGGTCGCGGAGCAGGCTTGCCCGCGGGCTTTTGCCCGTTTTGACTGCTCTAGTGGCAATACTGCCACACTAGGGTCTCGAAATTCCCTTACTTTTCGCGTACACGTGGTTTACAAGACCGATTCCCCAAATATCATCAAGATCTCCGGGGTTATTCACTTCTTCGGCCTCGATACTGAATGGCTCTTTGGAAATCCTCATCGTTGGAGACTTCTCCGTATGGTCAACATCCGTCGACTGAGACCCATCAGGGTCAGGGGCAATAAACAGCTGGCAAGGTGCAGATCTGAGAAAGTTTCTTTCTCTCTTCATCTATATCCATTGCTCTAGATCTATAGCTTCTCTGTGTTTGGCGAAGCTCGTCGACCTCCAGCTATGATGTGAAACGATATCTGAACAAAATATGAAGTTGCTGTCATGGCAGACCTTCCTCCCTTTGCCTGATTCGTTACAGATCCAAGCCTCGTTTTCACCTTTTTTTTTTGTTTTTCCTACAATTTATTTGATATGTTGTTGTATAGAGTTGTAGATTGAACCTGAATCTTCCCTAACATCATCCAATCTACAATTTTCCTTGTTTTTATTTCAAATTGGGTTGATAGAAAACCTGGATATAGAAGTGTGTGAGTCAGATTTGAAGTGATGATTGATTTTTTGAATTATCATGGAAGTCTTAATAGATTAGTAATTATGGGAGGTTGTTTTTTGGGTTTGGCGCATATGTTCTTGAAGCTCTTGTTCCTATCCAACTTCACGTTTCTGGGCAAAGAACCAAGTTTATGTATGTAAAAAACAACTGTTATACATGAAAAGCTCAATAAAGGTAAGGGGCATTTACAAAAACGACCAAGTCAAACAAGACTTGGTCATTTTTAGACAAACTTAAAAAAAAATACTTATATGGCCACTTTAACTGTGAAATGTCTAAACTACCCTTTATTTATCTTTTTTTTGTACTGGTTTGTACACTGTATACGTATACCGAAGTATACGAATGATCCCTTGTCGAATACTCCCTCCCTCAGCCGTCAGAACAGAGTTCGACAAAGTTCGTTAGGATCGTTAACATTCGAAATCCAATGTTCTCTCTCAAATTCGAAGTCCATCAACTGTGTGCTAACTGCTAAGTATTCAAGTTCGTCCCCCTCGTCGTATACTCCCTCCCTCAGTCGTGTCGTAGAGTTCAGAAAAGTTCTCTTCCAAATCAAAGCAAGGCCATCAATTGTGTGCTTAGTATTCAGGTTCGTTTCCATAAACATTCATTTGAATCCATTTTAGTTTTCTGCAAATTCAACCATGGCCCAAAACTGGTCTTTCTTTGCAAAATGTTTGTCCATTCGACAATCATGTGCATTTTAAATTGGTACCTTATACATTGGCACATAACCTGGTTTATCAATCCACAATGTTAGTTTGTTTTCCCCAAAATCATTTTTGATTAGTAAATCATTGCTAATTAGTTTGCAAACTGGTTTATCAAATGATTTATTGATAAACTATAGATAAACCAAGTGAGTGTCTGTTAACTATCACAGGTTACCAAACAGCAGGTTTGCAAACTGGTTTATCAACTGGTGTATCTACTAGTTTATCAACTAGTTTATTAATAAACCATAGATAAACCATGTCATTGTTTGTTAACAATGTTAACCGGTCTGTGGTTTATAAAAAAGGTTACCAAACAGCAGGTTTGCACATTGGTTTGTCAATTGGTTTATTGATAAACCATAGATAAACCAGGTGAGTGTCTGTTAACTAACACTGGTTACCAAATAACAGGTTTGCAAATTGGTTTATCAACTGGTGTATCTTCTGGTTTATTAATAAACCATAGATAAACCATGTCATTGTTTGTTATCAGTCTTAACTGGTCTGTGGTTTATAAAAAAGTTACCAAACAGCAGGTTTGCACCTTGGTTTATCAACTGGTTTATTGATAAACCATATATAAACCAAGTGAGTGTCTGTTAACTGAAAAAGGTTACCAAACAGCAGGTTTGCACCTTGGTTTGCAAACGGGTTTATCAACTGGTTTATTGATAAACCATAGATAAACCAGGTGAGTGTCTGTTAACTAAAAAAGGTTACCAAACAGCAGGTTTGCAAACTGGTTTATCAACTGGTGTATCTTCTGGTTTATTATCAACTGGTTTATTAATAAACCATAGATAAACTATGTCATTGTCTGTTATCAGTCTTAACTGGTCTGTGGTTTATAAAAAAGTTACCAAACAGCAGGATTGCACCTTGGTTTATCAATTGGTTTATTGATAAACCATAGATAAATCATGTGAGTGTCTGTTAACTGAAAAAGGTTACCAAACAGCAAGTTTGCACCTTGGTTTGCAAACTGGTTTATCAACTGTTTTATTGATAAACCATAGATAAACCAGGTGAGTGTCTGTTAACTGACACTGGTTACCAAACAGCAGGTTTGCAAACTGGTTTATCAACTGGTGTATCTTCTGGTTTATTATCAACTGGTTTATTAATAAACCATAGATAAACCATGTCATTGTCTGTTATCAGTCTTAACTGGTCTGTGGTTTATAAAAAAGTTACCAAACAGCAGGTTTGCACCTTGGTTTATCAACTGGTTTATTGATAAACCATAGATAAACCAGGCGAGTGTTTGTTAATTGAAAAAGGTTACTAAACTGCAGGTTTGCACCTTGGTTTGCAAACTGGTTTATTGATAAACCATAGATAAACCAGGTGAGTGTCTGTTAACTAAAAAAGGTTACCAAACAGTAGGTTTGCAAACTGGTTTATTGATAAACCATAGATAAACCAGGTGAGTGTATGTTAACTGACACTGGTTACGAAACAACAAGTTTGCAAACTGGTTTATCAACTGGTATATCTTCTGGTTTATTATCAACTAGTTTATTAATAAACAATAGATAAACCATGTCATTGTCTGTTAACAGTCTTAACTGGTCTGTGGTTTATCAACTGGTTTATTAAATGCACATAGTTTGTTAAGGCAATTTATTCATTTAACATTGGAATACATTGAGTATATGAATGTACTTATTTATTATGCTAAATATTGCATATATGACTTCGGATTTTTGGCCCTCGGTTATTTATTTTGGACATTTTGTTGAAGACGACATCGTCGGATGCTCATGGAAATTTATTGACAAACGGAATCCAAGGGGGGTTGGTATCAGTAATGAAAGTACATGTGAAGAGTTATATGGTAAAGTACAAACCATTTGCCAAGTTGATGACATAGAGATAAGATTTCTTACTCCAGCAACGACAAATGCTTTAAAATTTCCCGTCTTAATTACTAAAGATGAAGATTTTGAATGGTACTTGAACCTTAACAAACTAGGGGTTCAATCTCCACTTTTTGTTACCCGTTTGATCATGGAAAATTTGGACTCGAACCGAGGAGAAAATAATGAAACTGGTTTTGACATGGAAACTAATGGAGATGTGGAAAATAATAGAGAAGATGAAAACAATGGAGAAGAGAAAGAAATGGAACATGAAGATTTTTTTTCCCAATAACCCTACTGAATTTGCCACACCGTCGAGACAGTTTGATGGGTTCAGTCAAGAGAACATAGATGAAGACAACAGAGATAAACAGAGATAAACCTTTATCCAATAACCCTAATGATTTTGCTACACACACGAGACAGATGTTTGATGGGTTCAATCAAGACAACAGAGATGAAGCCAACAGAGATCAAGACAATCAGTTCACGAGCGATAATTTAGGGTCTTCTTCGGTTGCAAGTACAGCGCGAGTGATACCGGATGAGATTGATTTGAATGTTGGACAAGTATTCAATAACAAGAAGGAGCTTCAGATGATGTGCACTTGCTTGCATTAAACCATAAGTTTGAGTTCAAAAAAAAAAAATCCAACAAGACATCGTACACTGTAGTTTGTGTTGATGATAATTGCAAATGGTGTTTGTTTGCAACAAAGTACTCAAAAAGTGATAATTTTGAGATTCAAAAATATACACCCCAACATTGTTGCCCCCAAAATATGTGCATGGCTGATCATAGGCAAGCGACAACACGTATGATTGGGAAACACATTTCACCAAGGTTGGAGGACCGAGACACTGTGTTACAACCGAAGGAAATCATTGCAGAAGTGTCTAGAACATTGGGGGTTTCACTAAACTACCAAAAAGCGAGGAGGTCTAGAGAAGATGCCTTAACACAACTCAGGGGTTCAGCTGAGGATAGTTACAAAAAGCTAGCTGCATATGCCCACAACTTGCAATTGGTCAATCCATCAACAATCTACTCTTTAGAGCTTGATAATGAACACAGATTCAAGTACTTCTTCTTGGCGTATGGGACTTGCATTCTCATATTCCACGCTGCAATGCGTCCAGTTGTGATTGTGGATGGAACATTTTTAACTGCAAGATATAGAGGTACGTTGATTATTGCAACTTGTCAAGATGGTAATATGCAGATATATCCTCTTGCATGGGCTATTGTCGATTCTGAAAATGATGCATCATGGACTTGGTTTTTTATGAAGTTGAAAGAAATAACAGGTGATAATGAATCACTTGTGATCATTTCTGACAGACATAGGAGTCTTATTACTGCAGTCCAAAATGTTTATCAGAGTGCACATCATGCTCATTGTATCTATCATATAAAGGGAAACTTAAGGGTTGTAACCCGTAAGCCTGACACGATGTCCCTTTTTATGAGAGCGGCAGAGGCTTATACCATAGAAGAGTTCAACACGCATATGTCTCAAATTCAAAAAACCGATGAGAATGGTTGGAAATATCTTAGTGAGACAAAATTTGAAACTTGGGCAAGGTCACATTGCAAAGGAAACCGTTACAATATCATGACTTCAAACAATGTGGAGTCTCTCAACTCAGTGTTCAAGGAAGCTCGAAAGACTCCTATACTTTCCTTGTTTCAAAGTATTGGAAAAATGTTGCGTAAATGGTTTTGTGAGAGGCGCGAGTCGCCTTCATGGTCTCAACCGTTTTAACCCCTGGTAATGGAAGTAAAACTAGCCAAAACCAGAGAGATGGCCAAGAAGTATACGGTTATTGAAGCCATCAATCAATGGTGAGGGGTGGTAATAAGCATTCCACAATGGATTTTGATAAACATACTTGCATTTGCCAAAGGTTTCAATTGAACCATGTACCATGCGAAGCACGCATTGCGCGCTTGCATCAAGAGACGTTTTTCAGTGTACCCATTGTGCTCATCATTCTATACAACATCGTCTTGGAGAATGACATATTCATGTAACATCTTCCCAACACCTAATGAAGAGGAATGGGACATGCCAGATGCAATTAAGGCAATGACTGTCTTGCCACCTGAATTCGACCACGAGGCCGTCGCCGAGAACATCGAGAATTCCATCGATCGGAGAGTTTCGCAAAAGACAAAGATGCAATAAATGTGGAGAAGTAGGGCACAATTGAATTTCATGTAGAAATCAAACACTTACTTCTGATAGACAACCTACTTCTAATAGACAATCAAATGTTTAAAAACATTTTCGCTTTTCGATTTCATGGACCATTTAAGTTTAGATTTCGTGATTGTTATTAATTTTTAATTTAAGAATTTTCGATTTCTATGTTCGAGTAATTTATATTTAATTTAAGTTTAGCTTCAGTGTTATTAATGTGTAATATCATATTTATTTCAACTGGTTTGCAAACTGGTATATTTATGTTGTAATTTGGTTTCCTAAGTAAAAAATGGTTTTGGCTTGAAAATGCACCTAGGTTATTGACAGTTAACTGGTTTATGAAACTTGTTTACTCAACTGGTTTATCAGCTCTTTGTTTCTCTGAATTTGTTGATTCAACTGCTGGTTCATTAGCATTTAGAAGCTGGTGACTTGTTTTGATTGCATTCCATTGAGATTAGCAGCTGCTCTTTTCTTTTTCCTTGAGTAACTTCTGCCAACATGACTGGAAGAAGCACCAGCTGCATGTGCAGATGCTATAGGTGTAATCGTGGTTAAGTTAAGTTACGTTACGTTGCGTTACGTTACGTTACATTGAGTTAAGTTAAGTTATGTTACGTTACCACGTTCGGTTGAGTTAAGTTGAGTTAAGTTAAGTTAAGTTAAGTTATGTTATGTTATGTTACGCGTTACGTTTAATTGAGTTAAGTTAAGTTAAGCTTAGTTAAGTTAAGTTACGTTACGTTACGTTACGTTTAGTTGAGTTAAGTTAAGTTAAATTAAGTTAAGTTAAGTTATGTTACGTTACGTTAAGTTAAGTTAAGTTAAGTTAAGTAATGTTACGTTACGTTACGTTCAATTGAGTTAAGTTAAGTTAAGTTAAGTTACGTTACGTTACGTTACGTTACGTTCAGTTGAGTTAAGTTAAGTTAAATTAAGTTAAGTTAAGTTAAGTTAAGTTAAGTTACGTTACGTTACGTTCAATTGAGTTAAGTTAAGTTAAATTGCTGTTGTTGAGTTAAGTTACATTACGTTGCTGTTGTTAAGTTAAACAGTTGTTGCGTTGCGTTAAGTTAAGTTGTTAAGTTAAGTTAACCACGCTCAGTTGAGTTAAGTTAAGTTGTTACGCTACATTCGCCTGAGTTGTTGTTAAGTTGTTGTTGCGTTGCTGCGTTACGCCACGCTCAATCGAGGTTAAGTTACGCCAGTTGCGCGTTGCTGCTAAGTTGCTGCTAAGTTAAGTTACTAAGCTACATACATTCAATTGAGTTAAGTTAAGTTAAGTTGTTAAGCTAAGTTAAGTTACGTTACGTTCGAGTTAAATTAAGTTAAGTTAAGTTGCCACGTTACGCTACGCTCACTGAGTTAAGTTGTTGTTAAGTTAAATTATACCATTTCGCGAATAGGTGTAGCGTGTTTTCATGTTATAATGGTCCATCGTAGCTCATTATACTTAGTTTCGCCAATAGGTGTAGCGTGTTTTCATGTTATAATGGTCCATCGTAGTTCATTATAATGTTTCGCCAATAGGTGTAGCGTGTTTTCATGTTATAATGGTCCATCGTAGTTCATTATACCGCTTTCGAAAATGTGTAGTGTGTTCTCATGTTATAATGGTCCATCGTAGCTCATTATACCGCTTTCGCCAATAGGTGTAGCGTGTTTTCATGTTATAATGGTCCATCGTAGCTCATTATACCGCTTTCGCCAATAGGTGTAGCGTGTTTTCATGTTATAATGGTCCATCGTAATTCATTATAATCTTGTTTCGCCAATAGGTGTAGCGTGTTTTCATGTTATAATGGTCCATCGTAGTTCATTATACCGTTTCGCCAAATGGAAGTTGAATAGACAAATGGCGGTTGAATAGCCAAAACATTAAATGTACCTTATCTTATTTGAAAACTTGACAATTTTCAAAAAGCTTAAACCTCCAAAAGTTTCTCTCTTCCTTCACTGCACTTCATCCTCTTCGCTAAACCCTAATTTCGCTTCACACAAGACAAAGACAGTACAATGGCTACAAAATGAATTTGGTTGTCTTCTTGATGTTGTCGTTCTCAATAGAGATGGTCTTGGAAAACGTAGTCACCCTTCTCGACAATTCGTGTTCTTCCTCTTCGACCTTCAACACCAACGATTACATCAAACCCTCATCGAACTCTTCTTCCAACAGATGAATCCTACCCAAAACATTCCCACTCTCTTCTTGGAAACATTAATGGCACCAAGATTGTGTTTGATGCCCAAACCATTCTTCTTGCTTTTCCAAAGCTCAAAACAAAGATGTGCCTCCATAAAGAAATTACAAAGAAAAACGCTTCAAGTGGATGGGCTATCATGTTAGGAAGTATTCCCGAACTGATGTAGAAGCCGCTAACAAGAAGAAGAACATGTTCATGCTCTCTCGCACTATGCCTTAGCCGCTGTTTCCGGACAAGTGCTTGATTATCAAATGCAGGCAAAGGATAAAATCATCAAGTCCAATGAAGCCGATGTGTCGCAATTGTAATTGGTGAAGACATCAACTGGGCTCATTGCCTCGGTGGAGTTTGTATTTGACAACATCACAAAGCACATGAAGCATCCCAACAAAACCTGTTGACTCATCACCTCATCATCACCCATTTTCTTAGAAAAAATAAAGCCGTGATGCAGTTGTTGCTTTGCTTGGTGAAGTGGTTTATGATTGGACAGAAGAAAGTTTGGTTACCGATCTAACTTGGGCTACAAAGTCCAAAGAAGTATGTTCCACCTTGCAAGAGAAGAAAGGAAGAAAAGAAGGCACCTTGTTATAAGGGAGGAGGAAGAGATTGAAGAGGAATCAAATGCAACAGGCTACAAATCTCGCACTCGCTTCTTCCACATGTATTACTCAAGGAAGAAGAAAAGAGCATCCCGATCCGAACCCCGAAACCGTTATTCCTTTTCCCCAAACGCTGAACCTTCCAACCTTCAATCCACACCCGCCGCTTGTACCTGCATCTAGGAAACAGCAGGCTTCTTTCCTCCTATCTTTAATCCAACCTATCATCCCAAACACTCTCCCTACCTTATAAATCCTACTCCCATACCTGAAAATTGGGTATTTCCAATTGATCACCTTCCATACTTCATTCAAGCCCTTCTCTCCTTTCATGAAGAAAATAAAAAAGCGAAACCAAATGTTCCTCTCTTCAAATATGTGGATGACAACAGAAACAGGAAGCAGCATGTCCCATACCACAAACCTTCTGAAGAAATGAACTCAAAAGAGGTCATTCATTTAAATTATGGTAAATATTTTGACCATATGCCTCTTCAATGGAATGTCTTCTACCATGCCCAAGACAGATTTGTGCAGATGAGCTGGTGAGGAAAGTATGGTATATCTTCAATGTTGCTTACAAGCTACCAATGCCAACAGCAGATGATCCTTATTTAGTAGGAAGAGAAGTCACTGAAGATGATCTACTGGATCAAGTATATGGAAGTATGCCTAACATCAATCCAAACATGCTCAAATTGATTCATGATCAATCCATGGAGTACATTCACACATCAGCAGATATGGTACACCTTTGCTAAGTATCCGTCTCTCTTAGAAAACAGATCCACAAAGGTAGCAGGGAGCTTCTACCCACTCACCCATCTCCTCGAACCACATAAAACCCCATCTCCACATGCTTCTCCTTCACCCGTTAGAGCTCAACCCATCTCCATGATTTTTCCAACAGCAGATCATACCAAGTCACCATCTCCATCTGATCTTGACCTGAAAAAAATCAAAATCCCCATGACTCCATCTACTCCCAGTTGGGAAAGTCAAGAAGCAGCTGATGAAACCACTTCTACTGATTCAACTTCATCTTCTTCATCTACATCTACTAAAGACAGTTCATCCTCAGAAGAATTTGTGCCTCCAAAGACTACATCAAAAGCGAAGTATTTACATAAACTGGCCCAAATTTCTCAACCCATATTCATGCTTATAGGCTAAGGAAGATATATAAAGCTATCAGTAAACTAGCTATTCTTCAATTTACTGAAGAAAACAAGATTCCCCTCGATGACACCCCTCTTTCTCACCTACATAGGTCGCTTCCTACAACTTCAATACCGCTTCCACCACCAACTGCGCTTACTTCTTGCTTGCTTCTGCCGATCCACCACCAATCGCTCTGCTCACCCGCTTCTCTACGCATCCTTTCTACTTCAACCCATGCCGCTGAACGGTAATCTCTTTCTGAAGGTGCTACTTACTATGAAGCACTAGATATTGTAATAATTACTGTTGCACATCAAAATCTCAGGACATGAACGGCGGTGAATCAACAAA
>JABEVN020001562.1:0-24413 GCA_013146195.2 Codonopsis lanceolata
TGTTTGCCAAGGTAATAGACCTTGTTACTTGGCTTAATTTTATTCAATTATGTGCATTAGTTGTAAGGAAATACCTATTTGATGCATTTACATTTAAAATAATTCTCATTTCATAAACATTGTCACTTGTTCATTCATTTCATTAGCATAGGAGATTTGTTTGAAGGATGCTTAAAACTTTTTATTCATGAACCTTTCCATCCTTACGATGGAAACTTTTTGAAGCTAATTCAGTAGGTACCACAATTGGTGACCAAAAGGCATTCGTCGTTGGACTAGGATTGGTAAATTAAGTTAGAAATTGACTATACAGTTACCAAATGGAATGGACAGAAAAGGAATGAATTTTCAAAACATTTCATTAATCTGCTCTTATGTGTTCTTACCCGCGATGGGGAAATCGCGAGTGTGATTGACATGGTTTGAATGCCGACTTGATTATCTCTAATTTGTTTGTGAATTTCTCTATAGGCAATTATTATTTCTTTTAACTTAGAATCTCTTATGCTTGAATTTCATGTTGTGCCTCGAGACAAATAGTTTCGGTAGTTGGATGTTGAAGTGTCCTTGAATGTGTTTTTCATGTTGAAATTTGGGGTTTTACTTACATGATTGGCATAGTGTTGTTTGTGTTTGTATTCGTGACTCAAGTATGGGTCATAGTATTTTCAATCGTAAGTGTTTGATATTGTTGAGTCTAGTGGGTGTTCGTGGACCTTCAAATTTGGATTATTGCAGTTTGACCCTTGTGTAATATGTAGTGGTAGACTCGGAGATTCGAGTCTAGGTTCGTGGTTTTGAGCTCGAGTGTTCACCCAGGGTTAAGAGACACTTTAATTGTTGTCTCGATATATTGTGATTGAGTTCGGACCTATCGTTGGGTTGTGTCATAGTTTAGAATTCAGGACGAATTCTTTTTAAGGTGGAGAGAGTGTAATACCCCGCCCCTTCGTTAGCTCGGTTTACGTGCCATACTCGCAATTTTTCTTTTATGGGGATACTTGATTGGTTAGTGAGATTGTCTAGATGCGTTTAAGAGACCACATTAAGACCAAAACACTATTAAGAGAGGCCATATAGTTGTTGACTTGCGAAAGTCAAAAGTCGTGACTCGACGATAGTCGGAATGCGACGCGATTGAGAGTTTGCTTGCGTTTTTGGTTTGTGACCTCGGTTTGGTCCTAGACATTTACAAGATGATTGATTATCATGTTTAGATGTATTAGACTTCAAGTTGGAGGTGTTCCTTAAGTCTATCGGTGATTTGGAGACTTTGGAGATAACATTCGTCTCTGTCGCGTAGTTCGGGGATTGAGTCGCGTAATCACCTCTCCTTTGGAGTTCTTATTTCCCTACTTGTTATTCAACTTTATAGAGGTATTCAAGCTTCTACATTAGTCCTTAGACTTGCCTTAAAGACTCCTTTCATTTCTCGTTCAATTGCTAGTTCATTCGTCGTTCCGGTTGCACGTTGTTGCACCTCTTCCCGGTTTCGCTCCGAGTTGTTTCGGGAGTTGTTTGTGGGTGTTCTATGGGATTTCTAGACCTACTTTGGATGAGGTTTGAACCTTGTTAGGTTTGGTTATGTGTTTGAGGTCGTTCGGGGTTGAATTCTAAGCCCTTTTTGGTTTGGGAGGCTTGCGGTCGCAAGGGGGAAAGACCTTGCCCCCCGCAAGGTCAATGGAAGAAGTCACCTAGAGGGGCTGGAGAGCTTGCGGTCGCAAGCTATAGGGGACCTTGCGACCGCAAGGTGCCCCGACCCTGCTTTGCCCTGTTTCGATCTTTGACGAGAAATATCTATCCTACCCTCGTCAAACCCCCTCTAAACCCTTTCTAACCTCCCATACTTAGCCCTAAACATGCCCTAACATTAGTTGGAAGTTAATTAAGGTTAGATTAGTGAGTGATTAATCTTAATCTCTACTAATTGTACCAAGGAATTCCCTATTTTGCCCTCTTGGTTTGTGGAGGTATAAAAGCTCAAACCCTTTACAATTTTCAGAAAATCCTTTTCATTTCTTCTCTTCCACCATACGTATTAGAGAGAGAAGGAGCTCTTGTGGGTTTTGAGCCCTAGCTTCATTCTTCCTTCGATCCATGACGATCCAACCGTCGGATTGCCTTCAAACTTCAGATTTGTGAAGCCCTCGACGAGTAGAACAAGTTCACCGATCAGATTTGCGTTCTTTGGAGTTTTCATCTGAGCTAGGTAAGTTACTTTATTTTGATTTTGGTTCATTGGCCCTAAGGAAAACAACCTATATGCTATTTGTGGGCAATGAACACTTGATACGCTATGTGTGCCCATTTTGGGGATTTTTGGAGATATGAACTTGTTAATAACATGAATAGGATGATTTGAATGTTATTATGTGTTGTAAGAAATGGGTTATCCCTTTGTTAAGGTTTTTGATGAATTTTGGGGCTTGGGAATCAAGCCCGAATTATTTTGGAATTTGTTATAAATTGAAGAGGATGATAATGTTGGGATTTATGGGATGTGGAAATAACGAAACTTAATAGTAAGACTCAACGGAGTCATTATAAGTTCAATAATGTGTTAGTGAACTTGGGTTGAAATCCTACGATGTTTGGGTTTCGTTTGATTATGATTGTGGTGCACTTAGTTTCTAAACTTCAAGTGGGATTATGATTACGATGAGTTCTTGGATTTTTGGGCTTGGGAATCAAGCCCGAATGAATTTTAGTGTTTTGTTATATATTTGAATGGAGTGTAATTTGGGGATTTATGATATATATAAATAATGAAATGTAGTGCTAAGACTAAACGGAGTCGTTACAAGTTCAATAACATGCTAATAACCGTTGGGATGAATTCCTACGATGTTCGGGTTTTGGTTGGTTATGATGGTGATCACCCGAGCAGCTCAATTTTTGTCCAATTGAGACACTTATATTATAGAGATTTATTAGGGGATTTATTTAGGAGCGTGCTCGGAAGAGCACGGTACATTAAAGGCCAACCTATGGTCTCGAGTATGGTTGAAAAATAATTATTGAGTGAGTTCTCACTTTTGGGGAAAATTGATTGGTAGCACATGAACGTACTTGTGGGTTATGACTACAGTGTAGTCTTTGGTTTGATTTCAAGTAGAGGTCCATTATAGACCTCATAATATGATTCTTGGTGGGTTTATTCGATTCTTGATTCAATTGGTGACTTGAGATCTTTTAAGATTAATTGGCTGTGAGCAATGTATTTGCCTTGACTTGATTTATTGTAGAGAATAATAACCTATTTGGTCGGATGAGTTCACTCTTGTCGAATTCATTCCTTATTTGTTTATATTGAGTAAATACATACTTGAGCATTTGGTCGGACGGGTTCGCTCTTGTGGAATCCGATCCTTATTTGGTCTTGACGAGTAAATATCTACTTGTGCATTGCATTGAGTCCAGCTGGCATTATTTGGTATGATTTTTATGTCAGGGTGGGACGATACATCGCCTATATGAATCGCCGATTCGTAATCGCTATGGATCGCCGCACTGGACCTCACACACCCTCCATTGTTGGCCGCAATGGGGAAGTAGCCCCTTTGCTGTAACAATACGTGCGTCACAGGCTGCTATTAGCCGGCGGAGTTCGGTATATCGATGCGAAGTCAGGAGCATCGTAGTCACGATATTGGGTAATAGTGTTTTTCTTGCAGGAGCTACGTAGCGGCCGGGCCCATAACATATCCTATTGTGATGTTTAATACTCGCACTTATATGAATAACGTGTTAAGTGCAAATTTGTGATCTTTGAGGTTGGACCCATGGTTTTATTATTTGAGGGCTGGGCCCATATTTTGGTTGTACATGATTATTGTTGATACATTATTATTATGATGCCTCGATTGTATTTATACTGGTGCATTATGCCATGTCATGCCATGCTATGTCATACATTTGCATTAGTAGCTTACTGGGTCATTATGACTCATTTCTTGTGTTTGTTTTCCTTAGTGTGTGCAGTGAGCTCGTTAGTGCGCGTTGCAGCTACGGGTGCACGTTTGTTAGCAGGTGGTCTTCCGGGCAATAGCTTGGAGCTATTCTTAATATTATTGTATTTATTCATCTTGTGAGACACGAATGTAAAGTTATGTAAACTTTACTTGGGTAGTTATGTTAGCATTTTATTATCATATTATTTTGGGAGCCGACTTGTTTGGTCGAGCTGTTGTATTTATTTAGAAGTTATTCTG
The DNA here is from genome assembly GCA_013146195.2 of Codonopsis lanceolata. Lineage (NCBI taxonomy): Eukaryota > Viridiplantae > Streptophyta > Magnoliopsida > Asterales > Campanulaceae > Codonopsis > Codonopsis lanceolata. The sequence continues at coordinate 4,212 of JABEVN020001562.1, forward strand.
TCGTCTTCTCGTGCAAGATGTAGTTTGCCTATTCTAGTATTGTGTTATTGTTACTCTATCTCCGGCAACTTTAGTCGAGAGACATTGGTTTAGTTGTTAGTGTTTAATCTCTTATTCTTTTAGTTGATTTGTCCCTCCGGCATGTTATAGCCGTTGAGTGGTTGTTTATCAGGTTCGTATTTTGTTGATTCGTCGGCCTTAGGATTGCTGATGGTTTGTTGCCCGTGCGCAATGTTGCGTCACGCGCGTCGTAGATTTATCGAGAGATAGTTATCTCTCAGCCTTGTATTCCTTGGTTTTTAATTATAGGCTTTGGTCCCACTTATGATTCGTTTCCGCAGGTGTTGATTTTTATTATTCCGTATCACCGTTATGGCCTTATATTCCTGTTTTGAGGTTGTTAGCTCAACTCTTGACTCTCACCATTATGCTTAGCAGGTGCTTGTCCGTCTTTTAGCTTGTCTTGACGGCACGACCTTGGGATTTCGCATTGGAGTCCGGGTCGGGCTGTTACATAACCAATTAAAAAAAAATTTGTAGGATAAGTTTCTATACAATGACTAAAAGTATACATTATAAATGACCGAAAAACAAAGTATAAAACAAACCTAAAAGCACAATAGCACAATTTACAAGTTTCAAAAATTGTAATGATTAAAATACAAAAAAAAATCCAATAATTATAAGTAAACAGAAAAATGAAGAAACTAGCAAATCATTTTTAAAAAATTATTAACACCACGTGCAACGCACGTGAACCTTACTAGTGTAATAAAAGCCACAAGCTTCCTTTTAATAAATCAAGTTTATTCTCTACCTCTCCTCTTGACCTCATATCCAGTGATTTATGGACATCTCATGTTCACTCTATTGATGGTCACAAGTATTATGTCATTTTTGTTGATCATTTCATTAAATACATCTGGTTCTATCATCTCAAAAACAAATCCGACACAAAAGAAGTTTTGATTTGTTTCAAATCTTTAGTAGAAAAATTAATATTTTGACAAGCCCATCAAAACCATTTACTCTGATAATGGAGGTGAATACCAAGCTTTGGCTAGCTTTCTCACAATTAATGGAGTCTCTCATCTAACCACTACACCACACACACTGATGCAGGCAGTCTCGAACTTGATTATCTCGACCGTTTGGACTGGGTGCGTAGAAAAGGGCATAACTTTTGACTCGTTTAGAGTTATGGGGTCTGCCACATATCAAAACGAAGCTCTCGAAAAGACGGACAAAAAAAGCCAAGTAAAACTCGGTTATGAGCTATTTTAAGGCCAAAAAAAGTCGTTTAGATAGTGTTTTGGGCCTTTGAAGTTTTTTTGTTAGTTTTGGGTTTTTTTTGTAATTTCAACTATTTATTGCTTTTAGGGTTTTGGTCATATTTAAACACTTTTAGGGTTGTTTTGAGAGGCAGTTTTTGCCATTTTATGAATAAGATATTTTCCCCAATTCTGGTATTCATTGAATCAACGTGAATTGATGCCTAGATCATGGTAGGTTTGCAAACCTCAACAGGATTTGGAAGATCACTGCTGGTAGTCGTGCACAATTTCAACAGCTTGATATTTATCGGTTATTTTAATTACCTTCCGCTACATCACACACCGGAGCACAATGGTTATGCTGAAAGACTACATTGTCATATCGTTGAAACATGTCTCCCACTTCTTTAGCACGCTCATCTCCCTAACACATTCTGGTCTTATGCCTTCAACACTGCTGTCTACTTATTTAATCGTCTTTCTACACCAACATTGTCTCTCAAATCCCCCTTTCAATGTTTTTTCAGTCTGTGTTTAAATTATTCAAAGTTGTGAAACTTTGGGTGTCTCTGTTATCCCTGACTTCGTCCTACACATCTCATAAACTTGACTCAAAATCCACTCGTTGTATTTTCATTGGTTATTCCAAAACACGGAGTGCTTATCATTGTTGGGATCCTATCACCAAGAAAATCTACACTTCCCGTCATGTTCGTTTCATAGACAATGAATATCCTTATGCCCTCCTCACAGCCCAAACCAACATGCCTCCTACTCCAAGCCCAAAAACTTGGTGCCCTCTTGTTATACCTATTCTTCAAGCTCAGCCCGCTCCACATCCATCCCAGCCCCAAAACTCACTCAACCCACTTCATACGCAAGCTCCAGCAGCTACTCCATAGCCCACTACCTCCTCTTCACCTATCCCCCACTCTCCTCACACCAACCCGATAAACCCTTCCCTACCATCTTCCCAACCAAACCTCAGCTACTCCACTGCCAACTACTTCCTCGTCATCTATTCCCATCTCTCCTCACACCAATCCGATCAACCCTTCCCTACCATCTTCCCAACCAAACAACTCTATCCAAAACTCTACCGTCCCCCCTCCACCTACTCAACCAGCTCCCGACATCACTACGCGTTCCAAAAACAACATCATCAAACCCAATCCTAAATACACCCACCTTACTTCAGTTCACACCAAACCTATTGAACCAACCACAGCTTCTCAAGCCTTAAAGGATCCTCTATGGCGTCAAGCCATGGACAATGAAATTATAGCCTTGAATAATATTGACATTTGGGATTTGGTCCCTCACAATGTTACTCACAATCTTGTTTGATGCAAATGGATTTTTCGAATTAAATATAAACCTGATGGCACTATAGATCGATATCGGGCTCGGTTGGTTTCCAATGGATTTTGATCGATGTTTTAATTAATCTTTTTCCTTGCAAGTGGACAAGACTATTATAGAATAGACTTGGAAGCAAGGGTCGAACCCACAGAGACAAGTGATCACGAACAGTGCGAGTATTGATAGCAAATTATTAACCTAAGGGGAGTTTTTATTGTTTAATTCTACTCTAAACTACTAGTTATAGATGTTTAACTAATTAGACAGTAATAACAGATGTAAAACCCCGAAATGTTGCATGCTTGTGTTATGCATGAACTCATACACTTATAATCATTATAAACATGTTCCTTTAGCACCCGTTTATGTTTAGAGTCAATAGCATGAGCGTTGACGTCGTTTGAGATGCACGTATGCGTTCTTCTTTCGCGAGGTGCTTTGAATCTCGGGTTTGAGATTTATGTTGTAACTTCATGGATAATTGTTAGAGGGCATTTAAAACATCATTTACATGCCTTGGATGTTGGTTAGATGCTAGTTGCATCGACGGTTTGGTTGCTAGTTTGATTCTAGCGATAACCCTTCTCCGTTTTACTTTTTCGGTTGTCGTTCGGAGAGTTACTTTGAGTTCTTGGCCATGTTTTGTTAAGGTTTGAGACTTGATTCCTTTGGTTATAGATTGGAGGACATTAGGGTTGAATTGTAGACCATTTTTGGCTTGGAAGGACTCGAGAATGCATGCGGGAGAGTCCGGGATCGAGCAGGGAAGCAACAAAGGCCGGAAGAAGGAATGCAGGAGGGAAGCGCTCGCATGGTCTTCAGCCCATGCGACCGCAAGGGTCCCTGTACCCAGATTATGGGATTTTGCATCTTTCTTCACACTGTTCGAATTTTTGACCCATTTAACCCATTTTAAACCACACCTTAACCCTCCTACTAAACCTAAACTAGTCCTAAACACCTATTAGAGTTATTAGGGGTTGATTAGTGGATTGATTAGAGGATTTAATCCCCCCTATTTAAACCCCAAATCTGATTTCTCTCTCTCATTCTATCACCACGATTCATTCGGCTCCGGCCTTGTGTTTCTGCCTTCACTCCTCAAAAAACGTGGGAGGCACATTTGAGAGCTTGAGAGGTCAAATTCTAGGGTTCTTGAGGGTTCCATCTTGAAGGACATAGCTTGGGAGCTTCATTTCTCAAGGTACACCATAGTTTTGAAGAAGGGATTGAAGAGAACAACCCCCACCATGATGGATTTCGGGATTCAACCTAGAAGGGGGCTGAACACAAGTAAGTTTCTACCTCTCTTCTTCTTGTTTTTGGGCTCCATTGACCCTAGGGAAACAACCAATTGTGCTATTTGAGGTCAATGGAAGCCATTGTTAGGGTTTATAGAAGATGCATGAACCCTAGGTTTCAAATTCTTGTTAGAAGATGGGTGAACCTATGTGAGACTTGTTTTATATGGAATTCATATGTCAATTAGTCTATTAAACTTTGCTATATGAATTGTTCATATGTATTGAGCTTGAATGACAAAGATACTTGGAAGGGGATTTTCCCCAAATTGTGTTTGGCTTGTTAAACATGATGATAAGCCTAATTATTGTGTTATACATGTTTAGTGGAGTCTATTGAATTCGGTTATGTCGATTTTCTATGAGTATTGATGTTGGTTTGATTGAGATACTTGGAGGGTGCCTTGCCCTAATTTTGGTTTAACTTGCAATCTATTGATGTGAGCTTGAATAATATGTTTTATATGCTTAATAGAGTATATTAAACTTTGCTATATGAATCGGTTATGTGTATTGAGCTTAAATGACAAAGATGCTTGGAAGGGGATTTTCCCCAAATTGTGTTTTGGCTTGTTGATCATGGTTGTAAGCCTAGTTATTGAATTATACATGTTTAAGAGAGTATATTAAACCATGTTGTATAATTTAATCATGATTTGAAGATTATGATTGGTATGGTGACTTGAATGAATTTATGCACAAGATTGCCAATTTATTCTAAGTTGCATTGTTAAGTAAATTGTGGGGTTTATGATAGTTTATTGAATATTGGGGTTATGGTTTTGGCGACAGTTATGAACTTATGGGAATGATGAAGCCTAAGCTTCTATTCCTTGAATTTTCGGAAAACTTAGATTGAACTCAACGGAGTTAACCTTTGGGTTAGAATGAATCCTAGGAACTATAATCTTAAGTCCTACGGAATTTTGGGTAGAATTCATGGAGGTTGAGCCTCCAAGAAGTTTAAGGTGTGTGAAGCGCACTTGATTATGAGAACTTATATGATTCTCGGTTTTTATGTTTATGCTAGTTGTGGATGAATTGCATGACGAGTTTGATAGTAGAGTGTTTACCTACTTGTTTTGAGCATATGAGTATATATATTACTTGTGCTTGGGTTTTGAGTCCAGCTGGAGTCGGTTTGGTTGAGTTTTGGTGGGACGATACATCGTCTTCACGAATTGTGAGATTCGTGATCGCGATGGATCGCCGTGCCGGGTTTGCACACACCCTCCATCGATGGCCACGGTGGGGAAGTAGTTTATCTTAGTTGTAGTAATACACATGACTTTGATAACTATGGAACTCGGCGGAGAGCGTCTCGGGGACGTCCGATATCTACGAGAGGGATATCGAGGGCACATAAAGGTTTTGCACGTGTTTTTGCAGGAGCGACACGCGCGGAGGAATTTGGGTAATGGTATCATATCCCTTATACATGAATTGTTTCACAAGTGCTTAAGTGAATAACGTGCTTGGTGAATTGGATATGATATGATGTTTGTTTTGGTTTCTTACATGTTATACTTAATAGATAACATATTGATTAATGTTGTTAAGCATATATGCTATCACATGAATATTATTGGAACGTGGTTTTATGCCAAAGGTATAAATCATTATTGTTAAAGTTTGTATGCCTTGACATGAATATTATGGGAAGACTATGTTATAATAATAACATAAATTACTGTTGTTAAGCTAATATGCTTTATCATGAATATCATTCGGATATGGCACTATGTTAAAAGCAGGAATTATTGTTGTTAAGTTTATATACCTTGACATGTAAGTCATTGGAAGGTTATGTTATACCGATAACATGAGTTATGATCGTTGAGCATAAAATGCCTTGATATGGATTTTGGAGAGATGTTATACTATAATGATAACATGGTTATTTAATGTTGAGCATGGATGCCATAGCATGACTTTATATAAGGTTATTTCATGACGATAGCATGATGTGATTTATGATTGAGCATTATGCCATGATAGGAAGTTATGGTTAGTAACTTACTAAGTCTTTGTGACTTACTTTTATTTGTTGGTTGTTTTCCCTAGATCCGAGCCGAGCGTTCGGATCCAAGTAAATCAGAAGATTGCGTTGACAAAGATTCTTTTGGCAAGGTTGCTACTTAGATGTTTGTTTTGTTTTTGGTGAGGTCGTTGGGAAGATGAAGTTATATAAACTTCATAAATTGGGTAGCAAACCTGTATGTGTTTGTAATGTTGTATTTATGTTGTTAGCTTATTCGTTTGGTAGCCGACCAGTAGAAGTCGTGCTAGATGTATATTGGTAGTTATACTCCCATATATTTTGTTATTGTTAGTACTATAATTATTGGTACTTATGTTGTTGGTAGCCGACGGGTTTAGTCGTGCTTGGTTTATTGGTGAAAAATGTTTAGCATGCTATATTGCTAGTTAATAATATGTTTGTTCTCCGGCATGTGTTTAGCCGTTGAGTTGTTAGACTAGAGTCTTAGACTTAGTTTAATGTTGGGTTCCGGTCGTAGTTTCGCCGATGACTTGGTTTATATTATGCTTATTATTGAATTGCATAACAGGGAGTTTGTTCTACGTGCCCAATGTTGCGGCACGCGAGTCGAATTTTTGGACCGAGAGATTAATCATCTCTTGGTTGTTTTAGTTTGAGCTTGTTAGCTCGGGCGCCACTGTTCTATTATATTGTGCTTCCGCATGTGTTTTGAGTTGTCGGTGTATCGCCGTTATGGCCCTACCCATTATTTGTTACTTGTTTCTTGTTATTTGTTGCCCGACGGCACGACCTTGGGATTTCGTCTTGGGATCCGGGTCGGGTCGTCACAACAGATATGAAGATCTTATGGTGAGTGGAAATCTAGGATTCTGGGTTTCACTTATATCTCCTTTATGTTCAATTCATAATAATGCCATTCAATGTCTTGGGTTCGTTCACTAAAAATAGATATAGTCTATTGACAATTGGTTCAGCCTCCATCCCCGCAAAATTCATCCATTCTATATCCTAAGCACAGGAACTGTTAATCTAGCTGTCACCTAGATTTATGATCTATCTGTCACCTAGATCATGTAAGAACACGGTCCTAACTTATCACTCGTGCATCGATAGGTCCAATTTATTGTGTTGGTGAGCCGATTATGCGACATATGCACTTGTTCATGCGGTTATCCGCACCTCTAAGCCTTTATTATTTGCGATTACATTCATTTGTTCAAAGCAAAATTAATAGAGGGTTGATAAACAACACAATCAACAAGCATTGAATAGACATATATATAAGAATCAAAACATAAATTCGATACAAGTTACCTCCCACCTCCTAGATTACGGATGATTTAGCTCATTATAGACAATGAACAACACATGGAGATGATCGGATACATGATTTGATCTTCAATACTTGAAATTACAAAACCTAACTATGTTATACAATCTAAAACTACCTAAAATCTATGATAAGAGAGCTTCCAGCCGTCCTCCTCATGCTTTGGCTCGACATCTGACTTCTATATATACTCGGGAGTTGTGATTGGATCGAATGACTGTGTGAAAATCCGAATAGGTCGCATTTTGCCTACCTTGCCTACCTTGGATACTGCGTCCGCAAGGTCTCCATATCCGGGCTTTGATTTCTTTGATTGCTTCTTTTATGGTCAACACTTCCTACCTTGCGGTCGCATGTTCTGAGGCACCTTGCGTCCGCAAGGTGTCCAGATTCGACAGTTTCCTTGTTTCTTCAATTTTCCTCTTTTGCCCTTTCTTGTAATTTGCACTTAAAACCCTGGAGTTTCGCGTATTTTCACGAACAATCCTGAAACTTACAAAACTCACCGAAAACATATATTAGTACTCAAAAGACTCGTGAAATAGCATAATTTAAGTCATAGAAGTATATAAAATCGACGTATAAAATACATCGATCAGATTTCAACAACGACCAGGTATTGATTAGATGGATACATTCAGTCTGGTGGTCAAACTTGCCACCATTCGCACTCTTCTCAGTCTTGATGTTACCATTCACTGGAATCTTTGGCAGCTTGACATAAATAATGCTTTTCTTCATGGTGTATTACATGAGGACGTTTATATGTTTCAACCTCCGAGCTTTATTAGTTCAGCCTACCCAAGTCATGTGTCCAAGCTTCGCAAAGCTATTTATGGGCTCAAACAAACACCTCATGCTTGGTACAATGAACTCACCAACTTTCTTTTCAACACGGGTTTCAAGAGATCCAAGGCTGACAATTCTCTCTTCATACTACAACTTAACAATGACACTATTTATTTAATTGTATATGTTGATGATATTATTGTCATAGGTCCTACAGAATATTATCTTGACACCTTCATTACAAAGTTGGCTACCAAATTTTCTTTGAAGGATTTTGGTTCATTATCCTACTTTCTTGGAGTTGAAGTCACACCCACCACAGATGGCCTATTTCTCAATCAACCAAAATATATCATTGATCTTCTGGATCGTATGAACATGCTCCATGCTAAACCGACTCCAACCCCGATGACCGTTCCTCATGGTCTCTCTACCTTGTCTGGTGATATTCTTGCTTCTCCCACAGAATATCAGGCATCTCTTGGCTCTCTCTAGTATCTTACATTGACTAGACCTGATGTTGCTTTCGCCGTAAATAAATTGTCCCAGTTTATCCACGCACCAAGAAGTACTCATTGGACAGCACTAAAACGTTTTCCTTCGCTATTTATGTGGTACCTTGGATCATGGTCTCAACATTAGATGTAACTCTCCCCTTCATCTTCATGCCTTTTTCGATGCAGATTGGGCAGGTGACAAGGACGACTACTCTTCAACCATGGGTCATGTGGTCTTTCTTGGATGCAATCCTCTTGCCTGGAGTTCTAAGAAACAAAAATATGTTGCTCGATCTTCCACCGAGGCTGAATATCGAGCCGTTGCTTCTACCACAACAGAGATCTTGTGGCTTCACAATCTTCTCACTGAACTAGGCATTCATCTTTAGCACTCTCCGGTAATATATTGTGACAATCTCAGTGCCACATATCTTAGTGCAAATCAGGTGTTTCACTCACGAATGAAGCATCTCGCACTTGCATATTACTTCGTCCGGTAACAAGTTCAACAAGGTTCCTTTCGAGTGGTTCACGTGCCCACAGGAGATCAACTCACAGATTTTCTCACCAAGTCTCTCTCACGGCCTCGTCTTGATCATCTCATTTCCAAGATCGATATGTCCATACGCCAACACATCCTGCGGGGGCATGTTGGAGATACGACTTAGACTTCTTCTCCAAGTCTATCTCCTCCTTATCCGTCTGTCTCTTCCTAGTTTTGCTTTCCTTCTCCTCTTAGCGTTCTAATTTGTTTCTTAGATAGAATAGCTTTCATTCTTATTTTCTATTTCTGGTTGTGTTTGTAGATATATGTTGTATCTCTTCTCTTAATAAAATCAGTTGGGTTTTCATCCCTTTAATATATATATATATATATATATAATCTACAAAAACTTATAAATTTTTTATTACAATTCTAAATTATTTACACTTATAATTGTCTAACATGTTTAAAATTTTTACAAAAAATTAGACCGTAGAGTTTTCAAAAAAGGGGTTTGCCGCATGCTCACATACTATTGTTCCTTTCTTTTGAAGACAGAGCTCCGACAATAGAAGCAACTGATTGTATCATTTCGGCCGAGATTCTCGATAAAGAAGAGGATCATATTGACTATGCTACAGTTCCAAATTTTATGATACATGGTCCCTATGGTGGTGATAGAAGGAACTCTCCTTTCATGACAGATGCTCAAAACATTTTCCGAAAAATATTTGTTGAAACGAATACAATTAACAACTATGGATATCAAGACGATGAGATAATTGAAGAAACGATTGTTAAGAATGAAGTCGTTTTTGACAATAGACATGTTGTTCCTCATAATCAATACTTATTAATTACTTATGGGGCTCATTTGAACATTATGAGGTGTAATCAATTGCATGCAATAATATATATGTTTTAAGTACATAAACAAGGGCAATGATCGTGTGACTGTGACATTTTATCAGAGGTCAAGTGATGATAATCTGAAAATGAATATCGACGAGATTAATTTATGCTACGACTATAGATACATTTCATCTTGTGAAGTTGTTTGTAGAAATATTGTTTTGTTTGATCCATCACACAGATTAAGTAATTGAAATGTCAAAATAAACTATGTTATCTGAATAGATATATGCATTTATTTTGGCTTTTTTTTGTTTATGTTTTTTAATTGAATAGTTGTATAAAATCATGTTGCAAAAATGTTGATTCCAAACATTTAATTGAAGGATCTATTTTCTTTTCTAAGGTTCTTTCCAGAGTGTGTTGTAGCTGAATTCAATTCATCTTTTATCAACTATAACAAACAGTATAATATTTGACTATTTACAGAAGTAATTTTATTTTATTTATTTTTATATGTTTGTATTTTCAATAACTAACAGTTTTCTACTGCGCACTACAAGAAAAGAGAGCATTAGGGTCACTCGTTTTCCATCCCTAAGAGTCCATTTGTCGTCCCTAATAGTATTTAGGACGACCATAGGGACGAAAAAATGAGGGCATAAATAATATGGGTCCTAAGTATTTTAGGGATGCGATGAGCCGTCCCTAAAGTTAAGGACACGACTTTTGTTGATCCTAATACGTTTCAAAACGCTCTAAATTATTGGCAGGAAAACAAAAGGGATGGATTGTTGTCGTCCTAAATGTTTTGGCGCCAAAACCTTTGGTGGGAAATTACTTAAAATAGTGGCGGGTAATGTTGGGAAAATTGGTGGGAAACTTATTAAGGTCGACTTCCACCGTCCCAAAAGATGTACAAAACATTAGGGTCAAGATTTTTTCGTCCTAATTATAAAACAATAATATCTTATATTGATATATGCATTTTATTACCGAATTATAAATTTAGCATTTTCATCAATACAACAAACAAATCTTTTAGTAAAAGAAAATATCATTAATAATAAAATATAATCACTACATTATTGTTTACTGTGAGTGCCCCTTTTTTCAACCCTTCCCCTGCTGCGTGAAGAAGCTGGTGGTTTAAAAACTTTTAAGATGCGTGGAATACGCCCGACCTCAGTTGTGGACTCAAAATGTGATCAACAGAGCCATCATCTTTATTTTAAGGAAAACAAAGAAAAACAAAAAAAATAACCAGATTTGTAAGGGGTTCGGAGGCTAAGTTAAGAGGTAGGAAGGGGTTAGGCACCCAACTCGCCCTTTCGGTCTCAAAATAGTGTTTTGGCTAAAATATTTTTTTATATTTATTTAACAGTTGAAATAAATCATTAAATATATATTTGTGTATATATTATTACAAACTTACACCAGCCTCCTTCATGGAGTTACAAATACATTTATAGAAATTTGGCCATAATAATGGCTCTTTTTAGTGCTATTTTATAGAAATTTAGGCAGCATAACTACTTATTTTCTTTACATCGGGCTAATCTAAATAGCACTTTTATATATTAAAAACTTTAAAAAGCCTATCTCTTGAAGCGTGGGGGTTTTATCCCGTACCAACTAGCTTCTAACAGGTTCTAGGGTGACCTCACTCTGTCTTTCAGGGAGAGGTAGTCCTTTTATTGCTGCTTTACTGTTGCGGGGATTCGGTTAGAGTGACTGCTTCTAAATGTTTCTTTTCTCCTCGGGATTCGGGTGGCACAAATGCTAGCTTTTTCTTGCTTGCTGGCATCGAAAATTGGGCAGAACAACTACTTCTTTTTTGCTGATTTGACGTCTGAATTCGGGCAGGGCAACTGCTCTTTTTGGGATTCTTGGACCGGTGGAATAGGGCGGAATCCTAACAGGGCAACTAGGTTTCACTTTGGCCGGTGAGTGTTAGGTTTTGGGGGAGATTTGGCGGAGCTTTGGTGCTAGAGGAAGAAATTCCTTCGGTGCTCACTCGGGAGAACGATGAAAACTCACCACGCATTGTTTTTTAACTGCGTGTTCTCACTGTGTTCACTATATGAATCCACAAGCCGGGGCCTCTTATTTATAGGTTAAGAGTGAGGCTTCTTTTGTGGTTAAGTTTTACTTTTTGTGCTTCACCGGCTTGAACCGTGCTCTTTGAGAATTGCACCGAAGGCTAGATGCTACAGTTTTAGAAGCACTATTGACCGCTGCCCATAGCCATGATGGGCGCGACGCCAGGAATGACCATGGGCGGTGCCCAGGGTCATTTATGCTGTCCTTTTTGGCACTTAGGCCCCCTACATTTCACAGTTTACGCATCTAACTTTTTCTTTTACATTTTCGACCCTGTAACTTAACATTCGTTAGCTTTTTAACAGGACTTGATATTTTATGCCATGTTACATACCAGAGGTACGAAATTGAGGTGTCTACAGAGCCTTTCAACGATTGAGTTTACAGGTAAACCAAAACTTACCGAGTAAACGAACATCGTTGATAAGAAATAGACTCCTAAATTTCGTAGAAGATATAATGGGGAGAGATGCAATATGCGGCAATTTATAGATGCGACGGTTTAGGATGCAGTTCAAATCTCACATACCCTAAGCGTATTTAGTTGGTTATAGCAGGTTATCGTAGTTTTTAAGCAGCTATGCAATAAAATGTTCTGATGGTCGCACCTATTAGGTAGGCTACCTACGTATCCCTTTCTCGGGAATCAAACCAAAATTAGTTCAGCCTCAAACAAACAAACAATAGTCACTGTCTGGGGTGGATGAGATCCTGATTATTCCACGTCCCGGGGTATGCACCCCTCGAGGAGATAATCCAACTCAAACTGGTGGGATACTGGGATAAAACCTATCATTTCCACGTCCTAGGGTATGCACCCCTCGAGGAGAATGATCCAACAACAACAAGGGTGGGATATCAACTTGATTATTCCACGTCCCGGGGTTCGCACCCCTCGAGGAGACAATCCTACAACTAACTACAACTAAACTAATTATAACTAACTACAACGAATTATTTTCACTTCCCGGGGTTCGCACCCCTTGAGGAAATAATCCTACAACTACTCTCAGATGGGATAGCAACCTGATTATTCCACGTCCCGGGGTATATACCCCTCGAGGAGATAATCCAAAATCAACTCTGGTGGGATAGATTCAACCAATCATTCCATGTCCCGGGGTATGCACCCCTCGAGGAGATGATCCTACAACATTCTGGTGGGATAGATTAAACCAATCATTCCACGTCCTGGGGTCTACACCCCTCGAGGAGATGATCCTACAATAACTCCGGTGGGATATATGCAACCTGATTATTCCACGTCCCAGTGTATGCACCCCTCGAGGAGATAATCCAACTTACCACAGATAAAATGCATGCAACAGGTAAAATACTAATACTTTACCTTTCATTTTTCTCTCTTTTTCTCTTCTTTCTTTTGCTTTCTTTCTTTGCTTTTTCTCTGCTTCTTCTTTTTTCTTTTTTTTCCTCATTTGTTCTCTCTTTTTCTTTCTTTTTCTTTGCCCTTTTTTTTTCTTCTTCTTTTTCTTTGCTTTTTTATTTTTCTTTCTTGTTTTTGTTTCTTCCTTTTTTTCTTTTCTTTAGGTAGCCTGCTGAGGATCAGAATGGCATAATTTCTCCTTTTCTGATTTTTTCTTGCGGCTAATTTGCTGTGGATATGAGCTTTCTTTTCATTTTTGATGGATGACCGTTACTTTTCGTTAACAAAACTAACTTTGTTAACTTTCCGTTAAGATTCCAAGGCCATTTCACGATTTCAACAAGTTTGAGGTTTTAAGTGCTGAACTTGAGTTTTTGAGGGGGGAAGTGAAACTTCCACCACCCCTTTATCTTCATTACGGGCAGGAGGAGACGAAGAGCAGCAGCTCTTCATTTTCTTTCTTCTTCCTTCGTCAGTACCTTGCTTTTGCCATTGCCGACAACGATTTCTTCTTCATTTCTTCACCTTTTTTTGATTTTCTTTTGCCAAATCAATTGTTTTGCTTGACAGATGGCTTCTTCTTCAAGATCTAGGAAGAGAAAGGCACCAATACACCCGGAATTTGGCGAAGAATGCCGGGAGCTTCCTCCTCTAAGTCGGAATGTCATCAGATATTGGCATTCAAAGGATGATTGGAGCAACATACTCCAAGATCGACACACCCACGTCTCGAATCTTCAAAATCCAGCTGTAAGTTTTCTTTTTTCTTCAACCCATTTGGTTGAATTTCTTGAATTTTTTCGGATTTCTTGCTATTTTGGGCCTTTTGGAGTATACCTACTCTTGATCTTAATGCTTATGCATGTAATATTTATGCTAGAATGATGCAATTTGACAATTATAACATAATAAAAATATGAAATTCATGTTATTTAATTTTGCGATCCATACTTATACAATTGGCACTATTTGATTCTAACATGCATCTTTCATGTAACTGATATATTTTGGCTCTACAATGCATGCTTGTGCTACAAATATTTTTAGATGATGCATGATCATGCGATATACATTTCGGGCGAATGCTGTATTTTTTTCAGATATATTTTTCAGATACATGCACATGCCGCAAGTATATTTTTCATATGCAAAATACAACAGGAAATATTTCTCTTCTTTTTAATGTCTGCAACATAGCAACATTTTTATTATGAATATACAATATGCATATACTTGGAGATAAATGCACATGATATATTCTAAAGTAAAATAACATATGCACATATATCTTTTATCACATTTTTTTTCTTTTTTTTTCTTTTTTTATGCATGCAAATGCACCATAGAGACATTAATGCTTGCAAAAAATTCAACATGGATATTTTTATTTTTTTAAAAAAAATTATGCAAAGATGCAATATTTATTTTTATTTTTGAACGTGAAAAAAATTTATTATTATTATGCATGCAAAAATGCAATATAGACATATTTTCTTTTAAATGCAAAAGTGCAACACATTTTTTTTTGTATGCATCCAAAAATGCAATATAGATATATTTTCTTTTAAATGCATAGTAAAAATGGACATGGCACAATTAATGCAATTTATATGGGACATAGCATGCATAATGAGTTAATAGAAAAGATTAGAGTTTACCTCCATTTTTTTTCCCTTTTCTGAGACTGGTTTTTCTTTTTACCAGGCACACAAATCCCTCTCCAGAGCCCGGGCTAGCTACGACAAGGTGGCTACCATTTACAATTCTTTTGCCTTCACAGGCAAAGCTTTTAGTGGAGCAGACCGACTTTGTCGCATTTCTGCGAGCTTTCCATCCCTTTCGTAATTATTTGTCTATTTTTGAGGTTCTGCGGGACTATTGGTGAGACACCACCCATACTTTTCATTTCATCTGGGGCGAGGCCACCATGACTTTATGTGATTTTGCCGCAAGCACAGGCATCCCTACTGGCACTGGCAAGCATCTGGAGCCAGATTATAATTTGCGGCATCATTATGATGTGGGTGAAAGCCTTTTGGGCTTCGAGCCGGGTTATAAGAGTACCGATGAGATCCGGATCGGCAGCATAAAGAGTTGGCTGGAGCAGCATGCCGGGCAGGTCGACGATGATGATTACGAGGCAGTGACTCGTGTCGCCAGGGCATTTCTATTCACTACAAGAAATTAAACAGGACATTCACAACATTTTATGCACAACGTTTTTCAAGAAACGTTATGATAGGGTCACTTTATACAACGTTTTTTTTTCTGAAACGTTGTAATAGGATCACTTTACACAACGTTTTTCAGAAAACGTTGTAATAGCGTCGTTTTTCACAACATTTTTCATGAAACGTTGCAATAGGGTCGTTGTTACACAACATTTTTTAATGAAACGCTCTAATAGTTGTTCATACACAACTTTTTTTTCAGAAACATTGTAATATGGTCGTTTTTTTAAATAATATAATTTATTTTATTTAATAACATTTTGTTGAAAAACGTTGTTATAGCTCGAAAAAGAAGGCTGGTTGATTTCCCCGCGCAGTCTAATTTCGCCACTCAAAAATGACACGGAGTAAATTGAAAACAAAGTTTGCCTTAGAAAACCCTCAAATCTTCCCCACCTTGTTCGCGTCATCTTTCTTTTCTCCCCGCTCTCTCTCTCTCTCTCTCTCTCTCTCTCTCTCTCTCTCTCTCTCTCTCTCTCTATCAGTATAACGCAGGTCTATCACTAACCACTTGGGCACTGTCGTTGCTTCGGCCTTCGCCAAACAAGTTATCCGCCATAAGTACTCCCTCCATCCTTTCAATTTTGCGTTCAATTTTTGTGATTTTCTTCGAAGAACTTTACTGGAGTTTTGTTTAAAGGTTATTGGAAGCAGTTGGGAGTACACGAGGCTAGACAGTTATTGTTGATCTACCAGCTCGACTACACAGGTAAAAAAAAAATCTTTTAAAATTGATCATTATTCTTTGTAGCAAGATTTGAGGACAGATTTAATTTCAGAAATCACACTTACTCTTTGCAACTCGTATAGTTTTTTGTTCCTAGGGTCTGAGAATAATGAATAATTGGATAAATTTCAACCTTTAACTTACTAAAAATTAAAACTGAAAATTGCACTCAATGTGTTTGATGAAATGACAAAAAGAATAAATTTGAGAAATTTTTAAGAATTAGGTTGGGCGTTCGATGGTTTACTGGGAACGTACCACTCAAATATAAAAGTCAATGGCTATTTGGGTTGCAATTTTTTCTTCAATTAAGTTTGTATGAGGAACAAACAAAAATGCATAGAGTGTCATGCATCACAATGTTTTATTCATATGTTCTCTTTGATCAAAATGAACGGTTATTCATGCTACTTGCGAGAAGAGGTAACATTGACAAATTAAGGCAATGACATTTACCTTGTTAAAGGTAGTCCAATGTAGAACTCTGTCACCAAATTCTCTAAAGCACACTTTAGCATATGCAGCAAAGTCTTACCTGCATTCACATGACAAACACCAGAGATCTTTTTCATTTTTTGCATTCACTTTTTTGTACAGAACGTGTAGTAAACTATGAGTTATTCTGATGTTTACATTGATTTTTGATTGACCTTGATATGGAGTCAAAATCTTGGATACCACCAATCTGTTCCAGCCCCTTTTTTGTAAGACCCCGAACCTTCGTGTAATTGACCTTCTTGCTTTGCGTGTCGTTTAATCGTGACCTTGCTTACTTGGATTGAGGAAAAAGAACCTTGATTGGTGTAGGTAGGATATCTAGAGGCCAATACCTTAGTTCCCTATGTTCCATAGACCTTAACTAGTTAAAGTTACGAGTCGCTTACCGACGCTGTTTGTTACTTGACTCGGTTTAGAGTTTTCTCGCGTAGTTCTTTCGTGAGACCTCGATTGTAATCTTAGTCATTCCTCCACTTGTCTTGAGGGTTATTTGAGTCTCATAAGGCCTTGGTACACAATTTTTATGCTTGTTTGAGTTGTATTCACCCAACCGGTGCATCACTTTCAGTCCTAGACCCATTCGGCTTCGTTTTAGACTTAAACCATCGTTCCAACTCGACAACCGAACGTCCCGGGAGATGTTCGGCCAGCCAAACCGAACTCCTTGGGGAGTGTTCGGCCATAACAACCGAACAAGTGGGGAAAAGTTCAGTCCAGACAACCGAACAGGGCTCCCGACATCAACTTTATGTTGGTTTGATTTCTGGCGTGATACTCCTATTCTACCCTTACTTAACCCTTGCCCCTTCATTTATTTTAGAGTATATTAGTCCTTAATCACCATTATAACCCCAAACACTCCTCTCATCTCTTCATTAGTGATCGTCTTCAGCCGCGAACGGGAAGGAGAGAGTGCGGGAGATTGAGCGTGCGACTAGTGCGTGTTCCGACGATTCCTGGAGTTCCGGCCATCCATTTGACGAACCGAGACCACCTTCGCGAAGCCCTTGCCGAGTATATCATTTACCTTGGGGTTTTTTCCCTCTTCCTAGTCGTTTGTGGCTCGATAAAGGTACGTTACCGAAACCCTAGTTTCTCTCTCTAACTCAATGTTGATGTTAAGTTGCTAGAGACTTGTTCCTTGTGATTTTTCATTGTAATACATGTCGAAATGAGATGTTATTGATGAATATCAATCTATGAAAGTTAGGGATTGAACCCAAATGATTATGATTGGGTATATCGGAATAGCTATGGTTTAAGATTGATTGTGGTTGGGTTTAGAAACCCGGATAAATTGGAAATCCTTAAATTATGCCTTGACCTAGAGTTTGAGACATTGAAATTTGACTCAATCGGAATCATGGAATTATAGAAGTTGTTATTCGAGTCTTAGGATGAATCCCTATGACTGCTTGTACCTGTTGAATCTAAATCATGAAATATTGAGGTTTGGTCGGGCGAGACCGAATTGGTGTTAAGATCGATTTGTGGCTTAGGACTCTAATGGAGGACCTTTAGTAATATTAAGTACAAGATTATCGCTAGTCTTTGGATTGGGTTTGTGTGGGTCCAAAATGCATGACTTGAATGAAAGACCTTTGGATTGATTCGATTAAGAATTAGAACTGTTGATGCTTGTTGGACTTCAAATGAAGTCCCGAAACTTGTAAGGATGTGATCTATGCTTGTATGAAACCTAAGGAATCATGATTGTTGTTATTGAAAGCCGACTCTCTAAAGTCGCCTTGTGAATATTTTGGGAAAGACCACGACAACGAAGTGAGGACCATTCTATGATGATTTTGAATTGGGACTTTTCATGGTACAATACACATGGAGTTTACTGTAAGTCGCTAGGATGTCGAGTTGTTATCTAAGACTCACCGACGGGGTTGACCTTACGAATGATCGTCACTCTAGTGTTTACCTAAGTATCGGACTACTATAGACCTTTGGGTTATAGAATGAAATATTATTCTCAGAAGACTTTATTACCTACAAGTAAATGGCTTATGATCCTAGACCAACTATAAGATGGATTGAGGGCTGAGTTACAACTTGACTTGGTTTCACATTTAAATACGGAATACTATGTACAATTGATATTATGGCTAAAAGCATGATTTCCTACCTTGTCATGAATTGATTCTTCTACATGTTTCTATAATATGAATTATAAGCATATTGAATATACTTGCCCCCATGCTTGATACGTTCTTGATTAATGATTTATCTTGAACTTGGATTCTACTATTAAATTGGAATTATGAATTGGAATTGAACTAAGCTTGACTTGATAATGATCAACTTAGGCTTCCGTTATATACTTGACTTAATGACTTTGCACTAAGGTTCTAATTGCAACAAGAACCTAGTCATGCATCAAGCGAGAACACAGAAAAGTGTCTTGGAACACATATAGTGTTCCCACTCTACTTGGTTGTAATTATAGAAATGACTCAACGAAGTCGACACTAGTGAGCTATTGAACAATACCAGCTCAATGATCAATCCCTACGACGTTATTACATGCGTTCAAACTAGAAAACTAATTCTAGACTATTGAAATGGATTGATTGTCATGCTTGTATCTTTTATGACATAATAAATGCATACTTGATATATTGAGTTCGCTCTTGTCGAGCTCAATCTTTAATCTTGATGAGAGGGCGGCTCTTGTCGAACTCGTTCCATGTGATGATTGTTGAGTAAATACTACTTAGCATTGCATAAGTCCGGTGGCATACTTGTTACCGTACACACCCTCCATTGCGGGCTACAGTGGGGAAGAGCTCTCTCTGGCCAACCAATACGCGCCCATTGAGTTGACTATTGTTTTCCCAAGCATATCCTCGGAGATCGATGTATTATCACACCCATTGATTATCGCACGCTATCGAAGGTATGCATTTTGCAGGTCTGCTTGGCCCATCTCTATATCCTCACATTATGTGAACTATGTGCAATAATGTGCATCTGATATATGATCTCTATGCTCATATATACTTGTCCTTGATTATTGACAATATGAGTTTATACATCTCTTCACTAATGATTCTCACGAGAGACTTGATACGTGTATACATATAAATATATGTATACTTTTACTTAATTATTCTAGAGATACAGGATGTTTCATGTCAAGACATACGTCCCTAAGCATGCGATTATTCTTCTCACTTGCCTCTAACTTGATTGTGTGTGAGCAGGGGGGATTCCACCCTAGTTAAATCTTGGTAGCTTTGGTAAAGGGCAGTTACTGCTGATACAACGACTTCGGTTCTCGTCATGCGTAACCCGATTTCATTTCAACTTATGAAAATATTACGATTATGTTATATTGTTTAGTGGTAGCGTCTTGGGTC
>JABEVN020001563.1:0-24397 GCA_013146195.2 Codonopsis lanceolata
TTTGTTTTTATTTGTTTAAACTGCAATATGCTTGTTATATTAATTTACGCATTTGAATATAGTTTTCCTATACATCAGTGTCTATATTTGTGGATATTATTCTCCATCTTGTAGTAGTGTCGTTAGATAAGCTATTCAGTGTGTTTAAGAATATTAAAAAAATTAAAAATATTAAAAAACAATTCGAAAAGTCAAAAAAATATTATACATGTTACAATAAAATTAAAGACAACAAAATTTTGGGGCTTTATTTTACTTAAAATTCAGTATTATTATTTATTCGGTTTATTTTCCTTTTCATTTATTAAATGCGTTTATACATATCTGCATTCATTACGTCATTTATTTTGGGGACATAGGACCAAAATTTGTAATTAATAGTGATAGATAGTTTCCCAACTTTTCTTTCTATTTCTTAAATTGGTGTCTTGCTTGCTAGCGCTCAAAAATAAAAATGAGAAAATCCACACATACTTGACAAGACATGCCATATACATTTTATATTTTTTATGTTCATATATCAGTAAATAAATAAAAGCTTTCTTGTTTTTTTAGATACAAGCCTTGCGATGCGTATATAGATATATTCGAGGCATTACCTACACCATGACCGGCCTACTACATGAACCAACGTTAGAATGCATATAGTTTCTCGGGGACATTTCACCCAGGCCGAATAGGTTTTGCATCTGGGTTATGAGCGGCCAAGTCAAAATAATAAAAAAAATATATAAAAAAAAAAGATAATGTATATATTCAAAAAAAAATCTTAAGTTCAAAATATATATACAATAAGTCGCCTTGAAAAAATAAAATAAATATAAATAATAAGCGAGGGGCTGATTTATAATTCTCGAGATGCTCGACCTAGACCATTTCGAGCGGTGGATCTGGAAGAGTATAGGCCCTTCACAGGATCAGTCCGATCTGAGGAGTCGAGGCGAGGTGGAATACGTTGGTCCTATTGTTGATTCTTATGTTAGATTTATATTTGCTCAATTCATTACATTAGTTTTATACTTGATGGCTAATCGGTAGCGTATCGATTAGCGTGGCAAGCTGTGTATAGAACTTTGCCTAGTATAGTTTTATAGGACTTCACGGAGTTCGGCGGAAGACCTCTCCACAAGCTTTATCGGAAGACACGCTTATCGCCCACAAGCGGTAGACCTCGTGTCCACACTGTCTTCTATGGCGTGTCCTATCCGGCAAAAATTAATTGGATTAATTCAAACTTATCCTAATCATTGTTTGAATTAATCCAAGACATTCCACGACATATCAAGCGCGAAAGAAAGCAACCTTCAGCGAGGAAGACTTTTCGTCTGAGCGATGAAAGCGAGGAAAATCGGTGTCCCCTAGTTTATGCAACAACTCTCGGATCGACACCTAAATCGCCCACCTTTTGAAGATCTCGAAATCATTCTACGCTCTAGATATACGTGAAGGCGAAAATCCTTGATGGCTATGACCCCATGCATTTAATGCATTGATGAAAAAAGTTGTTGAAGTATTCGTCTTCTCCAGCGGATCTTTTGAAGTGCACACTGCTATAAATCGCCATTGAAGGCTGGAGAAAAAAAGCCTGCAGAATCAATCGAACACTTAAAGGATTGCTCGAAACTCCATAACTCCAAGTCTTCTGACTCGGTGCAATCAAGAGATCCTCAACGGATCTAGAAGTCCTCGTCAGAAACAAGAAATTGCTCATCAACACTTATTGTTTTATCTTCTTGTTGTTTACTTTCATTTACTATATTACTTGCAATTAAATATCATGTATTCTGAGATATTTAATTCCCTAGACAAACACAAGTCAATATTTTGTACACGATCCATTAGGGATATTCTTTGTAATTGATCTAGTGGAAAACATAGTGCACAATTTAAATCAAGGTTGATTGCCTTGGTGGTGGGCGTAGCACTCATTATAGTGTGAACCATCCCAAAATACTTGTGTTATTCCTTCTTGTTTGTCGATATTTAAGCGCAAAATTACTTTGATTATCTTTATCCATTTCTGTGAGAACTTAAGTAACTTGTAAAGGTCTCTGGTAGTCCTTATCGGCGGACACGGAACAACTACTTTGAAGGTCTTCCGCTACTTGAATCTTTTCGATAGATTGCAAGTATCTTTCAAAGTATTTACCAAAAAGTTTTAAGTGTTTAATAAGCTATTCAACCCCCTTCTAGCTTATTATTGTGCCCATTGGGACCCACAATTGGTATCGAGCCTTACTCTTTGAAAACAAGTTTTCAAGATTAAACTCTTGAGAATGCGATATAATGGCACAAACACACTACATTTTGCTGCCTACATCTAATGCTAACCACGTCCCAATATTGGACGAAGGACATTTTGATGTATGGAAGGATAAAGTAATGAGATTTATGAACTCTATTGACAACAGTTATGGAAATGTGTTCTTGCGGTCAACATGTACCAATGAAGGCAAATCTTCTAGCCTCCATTCTTTGGGAATCCTGAGAAGTACCTAAAGAAGAATCGAATGGACGAGAGGATGATAGAAAGGCTGGTAGAGCTTGACAATAAAGCAATCAACATAATCACCGACTCTCTAGACACAAGCACATACCCGACAAGTGATTCGATGTACAAGCGCAAAAGAGATGTGGGAAGCTCTTGTGGAATACTTGGAAGGAGACCAAGACACCTGAGATAACAGAAAATATACATACATCGAGTAGTTTGATTCTTTCAAAAGGATCCTAAGAAACCTTGAGACAAGCATACGATCGCTTCGGTGAGGAATGCTTCATGGCTATAGAATCGAGAAAACAAAGACATCGGTACCTAGGCGGTGGGCGCTCAAGACACATATTGGGAGCAGTCTTCTTCTACTGAATATAGGCTGAAGCTAAAGGACCCATTGTTATTTTTAGGAGATAATGCAAGAGGAAAAACAATTGGATATGGCTCAATTACTAGAGGAAGTCTCTCCATCAACAAAGTTTCTCTAGTAAGTGGTTTAAAGCACAATCTTAGAGCATATCCCAGTGCGACGACAAAGGACTTCTATGCCAATTCAACTCCAACCGGTGCCTCATCAAAGATGAATCTGCTCTACAATCTTGGCCAGGCAATAGACAAGGAAAGCGTCTATGTAGTGGACTTAAATCTTCTAGGGAGATTCTCAAACACGTGTCTAGTAGCCAACAATGTTCGTGACAACGGTGGCTATGGCACAAGCGTGTCTCGATCACCTCAACTTCAAGCACCTCTCCAAGCTCTCCAAAAATGGGCTTGTCGAGGTCTACTACGGTGTCTGCCGACCATGACAGAAGTTGTAAAGCTTGTCAACTAGGAAAACTTTCCAAGTCTTCCTTCAAAAGAAAGTACGTATTGTCTACAAGCAGACCTCTTCAACTTTCTGCATATGGATCTCTTTGGACCAATCACAACAACGGCCCGATATTTCGGGAGACAAGTATACACTTGTGGTAGTTGATGACTACTCTAGATTCACTTGGATTGAAACAATGACATCTAAAGATGAAAGCGTATGATCTAGTCACTTCTCTTTTCGGAAGACTTCAAACTCAAAAGCTTGAAGACATAAGCGACATAAGATCGGAACAATGGCACGAATTCAAAACAATGGTGTAGAAAATCTTTGCGATGACCACGGGATCGACCACAACTTCTCTGCCGCGGTACTCCTCAACAAAAGCGGTGTAGGCGAGCGGAAGAACAGAACAACGATTGAAGCGGCAAGAACAATGTTGGCGGCTAAACTTCAAGTATTTACAGGCGGCGATCAACCTTGCATGTTTTACCCGAGCAGATCACAGTAAACAAGTTTCATAATAAAACTCCATATGAAATATGGAGAGGAAGATCCCAACATAGGATTTCTTAAAATCTTAATTTGTAAATGTTTTATTCTTTATAATGGAAAAGAATATAGAGGAAAATTTGATGCAAAATCGAGACGAAGGAATTTTTAGGGGTATTCCAAACATTCAAAAGCATTCGCATTTCGAGTAAAACTAATTTAAAAATTTTAGAATACGTGCATGTTTCTTTTGATGAATATGACTTGTTAGAGCCTAGAAAGGCTCGAGCGTTGCTAATGATTCGATAATGATGAGGCAGTACTAATCGACATCCACTTCCACTCCTCATCGAAAAGCAATGCTGCGGACCCACTCAAGTACCGCTAACCCTTCACGGTAGGCGAGAACTCTGCCGGTACCAATAACAACTCTTTTGTTGACCTGAACCCATCTCTTGTTTTACCCCAAGCACCTTTGAGATCACTCATCCTTCTTGTTCACTTTGAAAATGAAGGTTTTGAAGATTCTATTTCTTGAACGATTTTGGTGAATCTCCTTCTCAACCTACTCAGAATTCTTAAGGAAAGAACCCACCAGTGATCTTCCTCCACTATTATTGAAGCAAGAGATCATCCCATTTCTCAAATCATTGGTGATCTCAACTCGGGGAGTTAAATCGAGAAATAAAGTTCGAGAAGAAACTATGTTTGCTTATGCATTTGTATCGAACTCGAACCAAAGAAGATTGATGAAGCTATCGAAGATCATAAGCGGATTGAAGCTATGCAAGAAGAAGAACCGGTTTGAAAGATGTAAGGTGTGGAGCTTAGTTCAAAGAAGACCCAGATCATCCGGTCATCGGCACCAAGTGGGTTTTCAGAAACAAAGAGATGAAGAAGAAATGTCACGAGAAACAAAGCTAGGCTGGTTGCTGCGGGGCTAAGCAGGGGAAGAAGCAATTGACTTTGATGAAACTTTTGCTCTGTTGCTAGACTAGAGGCAATCGAGACTCTTTCTAGCCTATGCATCGTTCATGGACTTCAAAGTGTATCGGATGGATGTAAAGAGTGCCTTTACGAATGGTGATCTTCAAGCGTATACGTGGAGCGACCTCGAGGATTTGTCATTTCGGACAAAGCGGATCACGTCTAGGCTCAAGAAAGCTCTACGGCTGAAGCAAGCTCCTAGAAGCTTGGTATGAAACTCTATCCAAGTTCTTAATAGAAAAAAGGATTCGTGAGAGGAAGAATAGACACTACTTTATTCATCCTCAAGCACAAAGGCCATTCTCTTACGGTACAAATCTATGTGGGCGACATCATCTTTGGATCAACTAACCAAAGCCTATGTAAAAGATTCGAGAAGGCGATGCAAAGCAAGTTCGAGATGAGCATGATGGGTGAACTTACCTACTTTCTAGGGCTGCGAGATACAACGGACTTGGATGGAATCTTCATCGGCCAAACCAAATATGCAAAGGAACTAATCAAGAAGTTCGGTCTTGATTCGGCTAAAGGATTCGAAACTCCAATGTCTACCGGCGCCATCTTGACAAAGATGAGAAGGGAAGCAAGAGAACATGACCAAGTGTACAGGAATCATAGGTTCACTTCTTTACCTTCTTGCTAGTAGACGACATTATGTTTGCTGTTTGTGTTTGTGCTAGATTTCGAGCGGAGATCAAAGGAGTCACATTTGCTTCTTGCCAAGCGTATCATCGGATATGTTTCGAAAACAACAAATCTAGGCATATGGTATTCAAAAACAACAATTTCAATCTAGTTGGATACTCGGATGCGATTATGCGACATGCAAAGTGGCAGAGAAGCACCGGTGGGACTTGTCAATTCCTTGGAAATAGACTTGTCTCATGGTCTTGCAAGAAACAAGGATCGGTTGCAAATTCAACTTGAAGCAGAATACATTCTTTGCTGGCATTTGTTGCTCTCAACTTCTATGGATGAAGCAACAACTAGTGGACTACAACATCAAGGCTGGCTTGCGCCCAATCATGTGTGACAACACATCGGCAATTCGGTCTCTAAAAATCGATGATGCACTCCAAGACCAAGCACATTGATATCCGTTATCACTTTCTCAAAGATCATGTGGAAAAAAGGTAACATCGGTTTGGAATATGTTCCAAGCGAGCATCAATTGCGGAACATTCTCACAAAACCACTTGGATGCCACCGGGTTTGCTTATTTAAGGAGAAATCTTGGTATGATTGATCCTCTTGCTTAAATTCAAAGTTATTTGTTAATGTTTCTTTCATACCGGTAGACTTAGTTTTAGACTAATCGGAAGACGTAAGTTCTCCTTTACCGGAAGACTTAAAGGTCAGTATTCTTACTTAGTCTATTTTTTGCTAAAGAGGTTTCTAAAGCAATAAAGGGGGTCAAGGATAAAATTTGGTACTTAAGAAAATATCTTAAGTTCCCGCTTTCTCAAACTAAAATTTTCTCGCCTTTAAATAGTCCTTGAACCGTCTTTTGCCAAACTTTACGGAACCCCGTTGACAAAATATTTCTCTCTCTATTCATACTCTCTCTCTCTGTAACTACCTTCTGCAAATCCAAATCCTTCTTGTTTCTTCTTCTCATCATCGGCAATGGTACGCTCCTCTATTCTCTACTTGAAACTTACTACGTACTGTTCTGCATTTCATTTCATAACCTAAAATTGTTTTGGAATTCAAACGGTCATTTTCAAGTTTATACAATATTCGCCATTGTTGTTCTTACAAACCTAGAATACTAACAGCCGTTTATGTATTTTCATTGTTTATTCTTTTGAAAACTTATGTCTTACCTTTCTCGGGTGTGGATACTCTAAACATCCTAGGGTTTCAAGTTTTCAGTTCAAAAATTCCAATTATTTCAGAAAACCTTGAAATTCCTACTTGTTTAGTTGTTGAGATGAAAAGCCCTAATTTTTATTTTGCATTTCTTTCGAGGCAAGAACTTCAAAATCGAGCGAGACACGGAAAGAACTTGAACCGAGCCGACATTCCTCGATGCGGATGTCAACCTTAGGGCTATCCAACCTTTCGCCTCTCATGACATCATTGTCGCTCACGGACCTAAGATGTACATTCGAGGGAATGTGCATTGACCTTGATCAATCGACAATAGCTGCAGGTGTCAAAGCTTGCGAGGACATGAACGCCTCTGGGATTCTACCCCTCTTCTGCCTCAACGACAAAAATTATAGCATCTTTCTGGCAGAAGAATTCTACCAGAGAATGGAGCTCATGAGCAAAACCGCTCTACGAGGATGGATTCGAGGCCGTCCCATCTCCATTACCGCTAAATCAATCTCCACTATCATCGGCGTGCACTACGGTGGAGCTCTTGCAGCAACTATGGTGAGTGTACATGCACGGGAAGCCATGAGGGGAGTAGACACCTGAGGGGAACCTCGAGGGAAAATGCTCGGGAATCTTTTCCTCGGGCGTATCTTGCTCAAGCCACCTTATTGACAAGGGGCTTATTCAAGAGTGGAGCACATGATATGTTTGACCCGACCAAATCAACTTAACCAGTGTCGCATTTCTTCGGCTCCGTCTCAACTGGGGGGCCATCATCTTCAGCGAATTACAGCAGTGGGTGGAGAAAGCCAAGAACAACCCCACTTGCAAGCGCCCCTTCGTCAGGCTGATCAATGCCCTTCTAAGGGATGATGAAAAAGTCAACTCTTCCTTGAAAGAAGATGAGTTGATTACAGTGGCCAAGAAGAAGCAACTCATAGCCTCGTTCTTCAATAAGTATACTGAATACGAGAACAAGTGACGGCTGCAGAAGGGTCTACCGCCAGTTACCCTTGATAAGGTTGCTAAGCCTATACCGCTCTTGGTAACCCGCTTCATCATGGAAGCACATGACGCGGCTAGCAGAACCCTCAAGAAGGCCTCTGCAAAATTTGATGATCAAGTGGCCGCGTCCCTTCATCAAAAGGCAAAAGACAGGCGATGAGGCGGAAGCTTTAAGGACCAAGATGGCAGCCAAGGGCAAAGCAAAGAAGACAAGGCCGGAAGAGGCCACTCCAACTAAAGAGGAGCAGGCCAAATGGGTTAGGAAGGAGATGAAGGAAGGGCAAAAGAACAAGGCACCAGGCCAATCCAGACATTCTTCACCTTCACCAGCCCAAACCCAGCCAACCTCTCAAACTCAACAGCCAGCCCAAGCCCAGCCATCCTCATAGCCACCTTCCCAAACCACTCAATCAACATCACCCTCTCCTGCACCAACTCCTAAACCCAACCGAAGGAGACTTCGTAAAACCTTTGAAGACCAACCACCGGCAGTCCCTCCAACCACTACCGATGAAGCAGCTGAGACTCTTATTCAGCCGCTAAGGAAGAAAAGGAGAGCTACCGGTCCCAAACCCTCTACGCGGACCAACTACCACTACCGGCGCCCAACCAACTACCTCTGAGCCCAACCATCTACCGACGCACAACCCTCTACTGTCAACCCTTCATCTACCGTCACCCAAACCTCAACTGTCAACCCTTCATCTATTCCTCCTGAGTCATCTACTCAAAGGAATTCACCACCTCCGGAGGAGTCTATCCCTCAGGAGGAGCCAGCTAGAACCCCCACTCCTCCTCCTCCTTCACCCTTCAACTACTCACCTGACCCATCTACACCTTCCTCACCTCCCCAATCCCAAACCACACCACAGCCAACTCAAATCCCTCCCACCCAGCCATTAGACTCTGCTGCTGCCAAGTTCCTTTTCGAACTTTCGTCAAGATGCGGTCCTATTACCCACCCATCAACCTCCTCAACCTTCTCAACCTTCACTTAGAAAACCAAAATCCCTCTTCTATCACGGCCCTTCTTTACGGTTTCTCTGGGCCCTTACCCAAATCATCTCATATCAGTGACAACTCGGACACTGACATTGAGATTGATTCCCCACCAACACCACCTCCCCCTTCACCCATTACCATATCTTCCTCCACCAACACCATACCAACCCAAGACTCGTCCTCTTCCGACTCCATCACTCCTCCACTCCCACAGCCCATACGGCCTGCAGACTCTACCTCTGCCGGCACCATTCATATTGGCCAGGCCACTACTTCTCATCAGCCAGCCAATGATGAAATTTTGACACGGACTGGACACCATATATGAATGGCTAGGCGCGCTTACAAGCATCTCTACCGCTACTGCCGAAATAGCCACTGCTGCGTCCAAAGCCAATGACCGCACTGCCGCCCTTCTACGACAATTCCAAGAGGATGTCTGGACTCGCTTTGGACAGATACGACACGACTTTACAGATGTTAAAATCAACCTTGAAGCTCAACGAGATGAATATGTCCGTATCTGCTCCTCCCTTTTCTATGAGCTTTTCCATGCCATCACTCTCCATCTCGGCAACGGTCGTCCTCCTGTTCTAGAGCTCAACTGCATTGCTCGCGACCCCTGGCTCACGCCGTCATGAATGCCAACCGTGATCGTGACTGGCCATCACGGAGGAGAAGCAAATGAGGTCAATCAACGAGAATCTTGATGGAAGAGAAACGGCCGTCTTCGTGGAAGAGACCGCACTACCGATGCATGACGAACGAAGAATGGAAGAGCTTGAGCGAGAACGAAGAGAAAAAGAGGCTGCAGACAAGGGCAAAGGGAAAAGACCTTGGTAGTTTATGTATAATTTCTTCCCTTACCTTTGTATTTATCTTCATTTTTGAAAACTCTGTGATATGTAAACTTCTTGTTTATAAATACAGAAGATTACTTGTTTTTCAAAATGGTTATCTTGTTTAAATTCATGTTATATCATTTTCTTTCTCTGTTTAGAATTTAAACAATCAGTTTAAATTTATTTGAACTGCTGCTAATCTGTGTGCTATTCTATGATTTTCTTATTCTTGTATGCACTTAGATTAGTCACTTACATTTGAGGTGTTATTCTGTTTGATAGAGGCATGTCTTCTGTTACTCTATATATAAATTTCTCAGACATGTTATTATCTATCAAATAGTCTGTTTTAAAGCCCTCATTTGTAGTAATGATGACCAGATATAAATAGGATGAGATTATTGATTCTTATGTTAGATTTATATCTGCTCAATTCATTACATTAGTTTTGTACTTGGCTAATCGGTAGCAGATCGATTAGCGTGGCAACTGTATAGAAATTTGCCTAGTATAGTTTTATAGGACTTCACAGTTCACAGAAGACCTCTCCACAAGCTTTATCTGGAAGACACGCCTATCGCCCACAAATAGACCTCCTGTCCACCTAATCTTCTATGACGTGTCCTATCCAGCAAAGATTAATTGGATTAATTCAAACTTATCCTAATCATTGTTTGAACTAATCCATGACATTCCCTGACATATCAAGCCGCCGAAAGCAACCTTTCCGAAAAGCAGGAAGACTTTTCGTCCTGAACAGTGAAAGCAGGAAAAGCAGACTGTCCCCTAGTTTCTGCAACAACTCTCAGATCTGACACCTAAATCGCCCACCTTTTTGAAGATCTCAGAAATCATTCCCGGCTCTAGATATCTGTGAAGACGAAAATCCTTGACTGACAGCCCCATGCATTTAATGCATTGATGAAAAGAGCTGTTGAAGTATTCGTCTTCTCCAACGGATCTTTTGAAGTGCACCTGCTATAAATGCCGCCAAGAAGGCGGAGAAAACAAAGACTGCATGTAATCAATCGAACACTTAAAGGATTGCTCTGAAACTCCATAACTCCAAGTCTTACATCTCAGTGCAAATCAAGAGATCCTCAACAGATCTAGAAGTCCTCGTCAACAACAAGAAGTTGCTCATCAACACTTATTGTTTTATCTTCTAGTTGTTTACTTTCATTTACTATACTTCTGCACGAATTAAATATCCTGTATTTATAGATATTTAATTCCCTAGACCCCAAACACAAGTCAATATTTTGTACACGATCCATTAGGGATATTCCTTGTAATTGATCTAGTGGAAAACATAGTGCACAATTTAAATCCAAGGTTGACTACCTTGGTGGTGGACGTAGCACTCATTATAGTGTGAACCATCCCAAAATATTTGTGCTATTCCTTACTGTTTGTCTGATAGTTTAACTGCAAAATTACTTTGAATATCTTTATCCATTTACAGCAGAACTTAAGTAACTTGTAAAGGTCTACCGGTAGTCCTTATCGGCAGACCTGGAACAACTACCTTGAAGGTCTTCCGCTACATGAATCTTTTCGATAGATTGCAAGTATCTTTCAAAGTATTTACCAAAAAGTTTTAAGTGTTTAATAAGCTATTCAACCCCCCCCCCTTCTAGCATATTATTGTGCCCATTGGGACCCACACCTATACTCTGGAGAAAGAATCCACAGTTCCAGGAAAAGTCCTGAGACTGTCAAAATAAAGCGGGTGCTTATCCGGTCAATTGTAGGGAACAAATAAGTAATAATAAAATATACTAATAAAAAGGCACGCTGTACTCCAAGCCCATACAGCCTCCAGCCAGCCTTCTGATACCTCCAAAACCCCATTTTCCTCAGAAAACTGGCCCGAATTTGGAAAGGCAGAGATAATACTAGCCGATTGATACGGGAAAGTAGTGCATAAATCAGATTAGAGGGTATCAGTTTCAGATCAGATAGGGACAGAATCAGTTCAGAGGGTACAGATCCGAGCGGTATGGCAGCAGAAAGTGAACAGTTAGCTATGGGTACAAATTCAGGGGCTCCAGGGTATGTTCCACCTTCGGCAATGCAGGAATAGTTTGACCAAAAGTTGGGTGCAGCGATAAGTCAAATGGCTAGTCTGGTACAAAGCTTAAAATCTAGTGGTGAGGTGAACTCCTCCCCTACTATTCCCCAGGAAGCATCCACATCTCAGGTGCCTCCAAACCCAACTCCTCAGCCAAAACACTAACCCACCATATACTACCACTACCCCAAATCCCAATCCTCCACCAAGTCCCTACTACCCAAATATCTATCCTTACCCGTCCTATCCACCACATCCTCCCCCAAATACCCAGAATCCAAACGACCTCCCTTTTCCTATAATTAACTCACTCCTAAATACCCACATATGGACCCAAAAAGCTTTAACCCACCAGGCCAAGTTACCACATATTTACCTCTTAATGATCCTGGTCGCCCGGCTGAAACCGTCAATAACCCGCCTACCCAAAACCCACCAACCCAAAATCCCTACACTGTCCAAAATCCATCAACCCAGGATCTTTATCCAACCCAATACCCATATCCAACCCAAAGTCCTTATAATGCCCAACATCCATATCCAACCCAGAATCCATATACTACCCAAAATCCCTACCAAAACCTTCAACCAGGAAAAAACCCAGCCTTCCTAAATCCAGCCAGTATATACCAAAAGCTAACTCCCCCAGCCACCAAAATGGAGGCTGACATGGAAAATATGAAGGCCAAGATGCTTAAACTTCTCAATAAAGGGGAATTTTCTACACGGGCCCTAACATTGCAACCATCAGCAATACTGCCCTCAAAATTCAAAATGCCCGACATAGAAAAGTTTGACGGGACTGGATGCCCTTTATCCCATTTGAAGTCTTATTCCACCGGCATGCAGTCAAGGGGAGCTAGCTTCGAGGCTATGGCTTCCAATTTTCACCTCACCCTAATAGGAGCTGCCAAACAATGGTTAATGTTGTCTAACAGCAGTACCATGAATACGTGGGACCAGATAGCTGAAGCGTTCCTTGAAAGATACAAAGACAATACCAATCCTGAAAATAGAAGGGACCTTGAATCGTGCACCCAACGGGAAAAGGAAACTTCTTGCCGAGTTTGTAGTCGGTGGAAGAGAAAGCCTGAGACCTTTGAGACTGATCCGGAGTCATGCCGAATGTTCATCAAAAATCTCCAGCCCATTTACCTGGAACACATGCGGTACCTCCCCTATACCAATTTGAAAGAAATAGTGGAGATAGGAGCCGTATTGATGATGATATACGGACTGGCCAACTGAAAACCAATACATCTCCTAGTTCTTTCCGTTACTCCAAAGGAAAGACAGCCGCACCAGCACCAGCCGTCAATATGGTAGGAAATGCCTCAACTCCATTTTCTACCGAAAATTATAGCTCTGTTCCATGGTATTATGGGTCGGACAGGTCTGTCAATACAGTGGGAGCAAATGATGGCCCGGCCAGAAATTTCAGAAATTAGAATAGGGTAAGCCGGCATTATGATGAATTGCAAGCTCCCCAGTCTGTGATACTGCATGGGCTAATGGAACAAGGAGTGCTGAAGCCGTTGGAGAATTATAAGCCACCTAACCCCCTGCCCAGGACTTGGAACCATGCCCAGTACTGTGAATACCATTGTTCCAGTGGTCACCTCACCGATAAATGTTACACCCTCAAAAATGCTATCCAGGACCTTATAGATGATAAGGTTATTGAAAAACCTCCACCCAGACCAAATGTATTCAATAACCCTCTACCTCAAATCAATATGATTGAGGTTAATGAAAACCCTTTTGTGTCCAAGTTTGAAATAAATAAACATCCACTTCCATATATCCTCATTCCTATTTCTCCACCCTTATCCATAAAAGAGCCTAGTTGTAATATGCTCTCTTGGAACACCATCCTTGGTAGCCAAAACACCTGTAACATTGAAAAAGCCACTTGGGTTGGTGGAGATGTTAGCCACCTTACCCGATCTAGCCGAGCCTACCAACCAAACCCTAAAAGAGGTGACCACTCTGGAAAAGATCAAGTAACAGATACTGGGGCTAAAACGGTGGAAGATTCTTTATTAGCTCAGATGAAGAAAACCCAGGCCAACATTTCTGTGACGACCCGACCCGGATCCCAAGACGAAATCCCAAGGTCGTGCCGCCAAGGAGACAAATAACAACAAACAAGTAGCAAATAATGGGTAGGGCCATAACGGCGATACACCGACAACTCAAAATACATGCGGAAGCTAAATGAAATCAAACAGTGGCGCCCGAGCTAACAAGCTCAAACTAAAAACAACCAAAGAGATAATTAATCTCTCGGTCCAAAAATTCGATTCGCGTGCCGCAACATTGGGCACGTAGGACAAATCTCCCTGTCATGCAGTTCAATATATAGCATAATATAAACCAAGTCATCGGCGAAGCTACGGCCGGAACCCAACATTACACTAAGTCTAAGACTCTAGTCTAACAACTCAACGGCTAAAATCATGCCGGAGAACAAACATAATACTTTACTATCATGGAGGCATATAAAACATGATCACCGAATTTACCAAGCGCGACTAACACGAGTCGGCCACCAACAACACAAGTACCAACAACAGGATAGCATATGGAATCATAACCATAAATAAGCACCAAGCACGACTACTACTTGTCGGCTACCAAAAGAATAGGCTAACAACATAATTACAATATCACAATTCACATTTAGGTTTGCTACCCCAACATGAAGTTTACATAACTTCATCTTTCCCAACGACCTCACCAAAAACAAATGAACTATCTAAGTAGCAACCTTGCCAAAAGAATCTTTGTCAACGCAATCTTCTGATTTACTTGGATCCGCTCGGATCTAGGAAAACAACCAACAAATAAAAGTAAGTCACAAAGACTTAGTAAGTTACTAACCATAACTTCCTATCATGGCATAATGCTCAATCATAAATTACATCATGCTATCGTCATGAAATAACCTTATATAAAGTCATGCTATGGCATCCATGCTCAACATTAAATAACCATGTTATCATTATAGTATAACATCTCACTAAAATCCATGTCAAGGCATTTTATGCTCAACATTCATAACTCATGTTATCGGTATAACATAACCTTCCAATAATTTACATGTCAAGGCATATAAGCTTAACGACAATAATTCATGCTTCTGGCATAATACCACACTCCAATAATATTCATGTTAAAACATATTAGCTTAACAACAGCAATTCATGTTATTGTTATAACATAACATTCCCATAATATTTATGTCAAGCATGTAAGCTTAACAATAATAACTCATGCTTTTGGCATAATACAACATTCAAATAATGTTCATGTGATAGCATTCATGCTTAACAACCTTAAACAACATGTTATCTATCAAGTATAACATTTAAGAAACCAAATCAAACATCATATCATATCCAATTCACCAAGCACGTTATTCACATAAGCACTTGTGAAACAATTCATATATAAGGGATATGATACCATTACCCAAATTCCTCCGCGCGTGTCGCTCCTGCAAAAACACGTGCTGTGACAGCCCGACCCGGACTCCAATGCGAAATCCCAAGGTCGTGCCGTCAAGACAAGCTAAAAGACAGACAAGCACCCGCTAAGCGTAGTGGTGCGAGTCAAGAGTTGAACCAACAAACTCTAAACAGGAATGTAAAGCCATAACGGCAAAACCGAATAACCAAAACTAAAATCTGCGGAAGCAAATCATAAGTGGAACCCAAACTTATAATTATAAACTAAGGAACATAAGGCTGAGAGACGACTATCTCTCGACAAATCTACGACTCGCGTGACGCAACATTGCGCACGTACAACAAACCATCGGCAACCTAAGGCCGGCGAATCAACAGAATACCAACCTGATAAACAACCACTCAACGGCTACAACATGCCGGAGGGATAAATCAACTAAACGGATAAGTTATTAAATACTAACAACTAAACCAATGTCTCTCGACTAAAGTTGTCGGAGACAGAAATAACAATAACATAATACTAGAACTTACGAGCTAAAACCTTGCTCGGAAAGACAACAGAATAACCTCTAAATAAATACAATAGCTCAACCGAACAAGTCGGCTCCCAAAATAATACGATAATAAAATGCTAACATAACTACCCAAGTAAAGTTTACATAACTTTACATCCGTGTCTCACAAGATATTAAATACAATAATAACAATAATAATAACTCCAAGCTATTGCCCGGAAGACCACCTGCTAACCGACAAGCACTCGAAGCTGCAACGTGCACTAACGAGCTAACTGCAAAAACTAAGGAAAACAAACACACGGAGTGAGTCATAATGACCCAGTAAGTTACTAAATGCAAATGTATGGCATAGCATGACGTGGCGTGGCATAATGCACAAGTGTATATAAAATCATGGTATCTTAATAGCATACCAACAATAAACCACATAGCACGTTATCTTTCATATAAGTGCTTATACATAAGCACGTAAAACCAAGACCTGGGCCTAGCCCTCAAATGATCACAAATTTGTACTTAGCACGTTATTCACATAAGTGCGAGTATTAAACATCACAATAGGATATGTTATGGGCCCGGCCGCTACGTAGCTCCTGCAAGAAAAACACTGTTATACGGGTTTGTGACTACGATGCTCGTGTCTTCGCATCGATATACCGAACTCCGCCGGCTGATAGCAGCCTGTGTTGCACGTATTGTTACGGCAAAGGGGCTACTTCCCCATTGCGGCCTACAATGGAGGGGTGTGTGAGGTCCCAGGTACGGCGATCCATAGCGAATACGAATCTGACGATTCGTATAGGCGATGTATCGTCCTACCCTGACATAAAAATCAAACCAAATAGTGCCAGCTGGACTTAATGCAATGCACAAGTAGATGTTTACTCGTAAAGACCAAATAAGGATCAGATTCGACAAGAGCGAACCCGTCCGACCAAATGCTCAAGTATGTATTTACTCAATATAAACAAATAAGGAATGAATTCGACAAGAGCGAACACATTCGACCAAATAGGTTATTATTCTCTACCATAAATCAAGTCAAGGCAAATACATTGCTCACAACCAATTAATCTTAAAAGATCTCAAGTCACCAATTAAATCAAGAATAGTATAAACCCACCGAGAATCATATTATGAGGTCTATAACGGACCTCTACTAAAATCAAACCAAAGACTACACCGTAGCCAAACCCACAAGTACGTTCATGTGTAACCGATCAATTTTCCCCAAAAGTGAGAACTAACTCAATAATTATCTTTCAACCATACTCGTGACCATAGGTTGGCCTTTAATGTACCGTGCTCTCTCGAGCACGCTTCTAAATAAATCCCCTAATAAATCTCTATAATTTATGTGTCTCAATTGGACACAAATCGAGATGCTCGGGTTCTCACCATCATAACCAACCAAAACCCAAACATCGTAGGGTTTCAACCAAAGGCTCATTATCATATTATGGATCTTACAACGACTCCGTTGAGTCTTAATTCTACCTTTCGTTCTTTATGTGTTTCATAAACCCACAATTAAACATTTCATTCATATAACCAACATAATCCCAAAATCCTTTCGGGCTTGATTCCCAAGCCTAAAAATCCATATACCTCTTCATAATCATAATCAAACAAAACCAAAATGTCGTAGGACTTCAACCCGAGTTCATTAACGCATTATTGAACTTATAACGACTCCCTTGAGTCTATAAACTAAGTTTCTTTATTTACACATTCCATCAAACCCAACATTATCATCCTCTTCAATTTATAACAAATTCCAAAATAATTCGGGCTTCATTCCCAAGCCCCAAAATTCATAAACACCTTAACAAAGGGATAACCCGTTTCTCCCAACATACAACATCATTCAAATCATCCTACACATTGATACCCACTTTAATTCACAACAATTTCTCCAATAATTCGGGCTTGGTTCTCAAGACCTAAAATTCATAAAACTCAACATAAATCACAACCCATATGTTACCACTCATAATAACATTCAAATCATACTAGTCATGTTATTAACAAGTTCATATTCCCAAAATTCACAAAATAGGCATACAAAGCATACAAGTTGTTCATTGCCCACAAATAGCACATAGATTGTTTTCCTTAGGGCCAATGAACCAAAATAAAAAGAAGGTAACTTACTTGTTCTACACCAAAGAAAGAAAATGAGAAGTTTGTTCGGTTGGAAATGCTCTACTCTTCGAGCTCTATGCTTTTGATGAAGGAGGCTTGAGCAAATGGAGAATGGATGAGGGAGACCAAGAGCAATGCTTCAAGAAGCCATGGGAGAAGCTTGAGAGAAGATGAAATTCGTTTGTAGAGAGTGGAGGTGAGAAATGAAGGTCAAAATCTGAACACAAGGCTTATATTGGTCTAGATTTTGAGTGGGACATGTGTCAAGCCAATGTGGTCTCCTTTCTAATCTGATTTGGTGGCTTAATGACCCACTAATGCACTCTTAATCAATCCTTAAAACAAGTTAGATATGTTAGGACACAAGTGAGGAGGGTTAGGGAGGTTTAAGAAAGGTTTAGATAGGGGGTTAGGGTGTATTGGTCGTTCAATATCAAAACAGGGGAAAAAAATCCCGTAATGCACCAGATGTTGAGGCGGGCGCCTCAGCCTTCCCCAGGCGGGCGCCTCAACCTCTGAGGCTGTCTCAAAATTCAGCTCATTTTGCAATTGCTCCCAGTACTTGAGGCGGGCGCCTCACAAGGTGCCAGGCGGGCGCCTGGGCCTCTGAACCTTCAAAACTTGGTCTAAACTTGTCATAAATGGTCCCAAACTCATGGGCAACCATTCCAAGGTCTAACCCAACTCAAAACAAGTCGGAAACACACCCGAACAACTCCTGAAACAACTCGGAGCGAAACCGGGAAGGGGTGCAACGACGTGCAACCGGAACGACGAATGAACTCGCAATCGAACGAGCAATGAAAGAAGACTTTTAAGGCAAGTCTAAGGGCTAATGAAGAAGCTTAAATACTTCTAGGAAGTTCAATAACAACTAGGGAAATTAGAATCCCAAAGGAGAGACGATTACACGACTCAATCCCCGAACTACGCGATAGAGACGAATGCTATCTCCAAAACTTCCAAATCATCGATAAACTCAAGGAACACCTCCAACTTGAAGTCTAATACATCTAAACATGTTAATCAATCATCAAATAAGGGTCTAGGACCAAACCGAGGTCACGAACACAAAACGCAAGCAAACCCTCAATCGCGTCGCATTCCGACTATCGTCGAGTCACGACTTGTGACTTTAGCAAGTCAACAACTATACGACATCTCTTAATAATGTTTTGGTCTTAACGTGGTCTCTCATACATAACTAGACCCTCTCGCAAACCAATCATACAGTCAACAAAGGAAGAAGTGCAAGTATAGCACGCAAACCGGGATAACGAAGGAGCGGGGTGTTACACCCTCTCCACCTTAAAAGAATTCGTCCCGAATTCTAAATCATGATACAAACCAACCTTGACTCAAATCTCCGAGTTCACCACCACAAAATATACGAGGGTCGAATTATAATAATCCAAATTCAAAAGTCTACGAAACCTCAATAGACTCAACGACATTAACGCTTACGATTGAAAATACTACGACCCATACTTGAGTCGTGAATACCATACGAACAATACTACGCCAAACATGTAAGCCAAAATTCAAATTTCAACATGAAGAACACATTCAAGGATATTTCAACATCCAACTACCGAAACTATTTGTCTCGGGGCACATAAAGAAATTTAAGCACAAGAGATTCTAAGTTACAAGAATTGATAATTGCCTATGGAGCAATTCGCAACCAAATCAAAGATAACCAAATCGGCATTTCAAACCATGTAAATCATACTCGCGATTTTTCCTATCGCGTGTAACAACACATAAGAAATGAAATGTTTTGAAAATCCATTCCATTTCTGTCCATTCCATTTGGTAACGGGTATAGTCAATTTCTAACTTAATTCTTACCAATCCTAGTCCAACGACGAATTCCTTTTGCTCACCAATTCAGGGTACCTACTGAATTAGCTTCAAAAGTTTCCGTCGTAAGGATGCAAAGGTTCATGAGTAAAAAGTTTTAAGCATCCTTCAAACAGTCTTCTATGCTAATGAATGAACATGAAATTATGAGATGAGAATTTAATATACTACTATGTAAATGCATCAAGTAGGTGTTTCCTACAACTAATGCACGTAACTGAATAAAAATTCAGGCCAAGTAACAAGGTCTATTACCTTAGTAAACAACAATCATAGCTATCACAAAACTCGTGCATAGTACACCCAACCAAGATGATTTCCTAGTAATCACCACGAATCGACAAGGCTACTAATGCCCGTAACGTCCATACTCCGCAAAACTATCCTTTCTTAAGCTCTAGACCAAGTCTACACTCAATGCATATACTAAGCATCCTATCGCAACGTTAACGTCTCAATACTCACGGTGAAGCGTCAATCTCTCCCGTGTAGCCGAAACCAATTGATAAATCGCGGCACTTTAACCTGCTCACCAGTCGAGTGTATATCCTACTCGCATAACAACCACTAACAATAATATGGTATTATATTATTCATTACATAAAACATATCTTTATAGAATATACAAACATCATACCAAATCGATAAATATCAATATACAATTCATACTTTATATATATATATTCATATATATACATATACATACTATGGCCCATATATATAACCACACAAAACCACAACTCTATATATAGCATAGTCTTATATATATAGACTAAACAAGAATCCATACCCAACGTACGATTACCTACCGGTAATTCACAAAACAAACCATGTCATATATCGATCTCACATTGGGGTATTATTCCCGATCGAGCAAATAACCAATATTACACAATACACCATGTAATGTATGTATGAATGCACATGAGCTACCGATTTAAACGCATACACATAATAACAATAATAGTAACGACAATATATTATATACACGTATACAAAAATGTACCTTCCTATTTCTGATAGGTCTCAAAACTTTGCAATGGCCAACCGCCACGTGCGCACTGCCTCAAACTCTAGGCTGACCGTCACCATCTCTCTTTGAGCCACTAGATTGTTGACTAGTACTCCCAGACTGACTAACTCTCATCCTTGGGCAATCTTTACGAACATGATCGCCGCCACAAGCAAAGCATTTCCCTGTTTTTCCCCAGCACTTATTCACGGCATGTCCCGTCCTCATACAATAATGGCATATCAACTCACCATTTCGCCGCCTCTGAGTAGAAGTAGTAGCACCAATCCGGCCACCCGAACGCACATTTCCTTGACTAACTGTCTGAGGTGCCGACTGTCCTCTCTTAACATCATTGCTTCTATTAGTCTTCGATATTTTCTTTTGAGCGTACTCTTCGATGTCCAACTCCATAGCATGTGCACGATCCACAGCTCCTTGGTAATCCGTAAGTAGTAATGGAATAAGCGCCACGATAATTGCCTCAGTCCTTCGGGCCTTTCACAAACCTCTCGGTCTTCCTAGCCTCATCTGGCACCAAGTAACTACAGTAACGAGCCAACTCCATAAACTTTGTTGAATACTGAGCCACGGTCATATCTCCTTGTTCTAACATTAGGAATTCCATCTCTCCTCTTTCTCGAGTTACTACCTGACCAAACCGTACCATAAACTCCTTGACAAAGTTTTCCCACACTCGAGGCACTCCATGCTGCCTCCAATGATCTCGTATTTCAAGCCACCAATGCTCGGCCGCACCATCCAATCTAAACACCGCTAAGGTCACCATCTCCTCTGATGTACAACCCAAAACTGCAAAGATCCTCTCCATGCTTTCTAGCCAATGTTTCGCCTCAATAGAATATGGCTCTCCATCAAAACTTTCCGGTTTAAACTTCAAGAATTTCGCAAGGACAGTAGAATCGTCTTCCAGTCCAAACATCTGTTGAGGAGTCACACGCGGATCGTTAACATTCTCTCCCCTCTCGTCGCCACGAGCTGTACTCGAACAAGGTATAATAGAACTAGCTCCACGCCAAGTTTGTGAGAACCCAAACCCCATTTCATGTTTGTCATCATTATGACATGTTTTTAATATGCCTTGACATATTTGAGATTTCATTTCATTCATATCGTGTTGGCATTGAGTTGGTTGAGATCATAATAGAATAATGGTCTTCCATGCGTTGCATTCCTTGTTGTTGTTGTTTCGGATGTTCGTATTAACGTGTTAGCACCTTAATAAGTTTCATGAGATCACCTTGCATACAAGATTTACAATGTTCATCTTAGTTGTTTCATGCTTGGTTGGGAGTTTAGAAGCTTCGTTGCTTCGTTTGTGTTTTGTGGTTTTACATCATTGCTTGTATTGCCTTCATTTCGTCTCGAGAGAAGTTCGGTTGAGTTCTAGGCCTTGAATACAAGCCATAACCATGTTTAAACTAGCCTTATACATGTTCATAGATTGGTTGCATTTGGAAATAAGATGACCAACTTATTACTTCACAGATTCAGTCCGGTTTTCGGCGAACTTCTGGGAAAATTCTGGTACCAATCTACTAAAGAGAATTTTCTAAAAATTTATTATGTTTTACCTACATATGTTAGATACTCCCTGTAAATTTTGGTAATTTTACAAGGTGTCTAAGTACCTCATTTAGGTCTTGACTTACGGCTATGCCAGAATTCTATTTTCAGGAAATCAGCTTCGGTACTTGATTTTGTTGTAACTTTATTTTGATGAATATAAGTCCAAATTGAGTAATTTAAAACTATAAAATATAGTTTAATGAGTCTAATTTCAGAAAAATCAAAAATCACCTCATTTGGAGTTGTGATAGATTTATGGTCGATTTTACAAGATCGACTGTCCAGTAACAACAATCTGGAAATTGGCCATGAATAGTGAAAGCGCTCGCATGAGTCCAAAATGATGCGACCGCATTGTGCCAGATTCAGGTTTGTGTCATTTTCTGGTTGATTTTGGTTGTTGACCCAAGTGCCCTTGCCCTTGGCCGACCTTGGTGAGTCTAACCCTTTGTTGACTTGTCTAAGGCCCTTGTGAACCCTTAGATCATCTCTTATCAATGGCTCACATGCCATAGCCAATGAGAAGCCTCTTAAAGCCCTTCACTTGGATTGGGGAGTTTGAGGGGAAGTATATAAACATAAAATACAGACCTTCAGCCATTGTTGTTGATCTAAAACCAGAGAATCAGAGGTTGAGCTTCAAATTTGTCCATGGAGGAGACCCTAGGTTGAAGGACCATTTCCTGAGATCCGTGGTCCGACGAACCGAGACCGCCAAATCGAAGCTCTTGATCATTTCTACAAGAATCCTTGCTCTAATCAACCTTTCCTCCATTAATCATAGG
Organism: Codonopsis lanceolata; assembly: GCA_013146195.2. Classification (NCBI taxonomy): domain Eukaryota; kingdom Viridiplantae; phylum Streptophyta; class Magnoliopsida; order Asterales; family Campanulaceae; genus Codonopsis; species Codonopsis lanceolata. The sequence continues at coordinate 22,918 of JABEVN020001563.1, forward strand.
ACTAAGGTGAGTGACAATTCCCTGAGATTTTCATGTTAAACAAAATAGCATGACCCCTTCATTATAGTTGTTTTAATGTTGATTGTGAACATCTTTTGTGAAGACACAACTTTCAATTCAACATATAAAATGTGAGTATGAATTTATGAAATCTCTATGAAGTTATGATTTTGACATTTATTAAAGCATGAATGTTGTTTTGTATTAAGCTTGGGAATAACTCTTGTGAAAGAATTCGGTTCAATCAAGGTTTAACAAAATCACCGAAACTAGGGTTTGAAACCGAGATTGTGTTTAAGGCTAGTTCGAGGACATGAACGGCTTAGTTATCAAGTTCTAAATGATCGGAGAACTTAGGAGAGGGCAATGTGATACATATAGTGTCGATGCTCTTCTTGGTTGAATTTTAGTAAAACTCACCGGAGTTGAAATTAGGGAGTTATGAACAATACCGACTCCACAATCAATCCCTACGAATGTAGTTCGTTAGACTAATGAATTAGCTTTCGATACTTTGAGATGGATTGATGCTTATGCCTTGAGGTTTATGTGCTTTAAGACTCGATTGAGTTCTTATGCGGTTTATGTGATCGTGTGAAGTAAATGCATGATCGAGCATGTTAGAGAATGATATATCTATTTAACATGATGAATTTAGTGCGTTAGACTAATGAATTAGCTTACGTGACTTTGGGATGGATTGAAGGGCATAATTGAAATGTGTGCTTATAAGACTCGATCGAAGTTCTTATGTGGTTTGTGTGATCGTGTGAAGTAAATGCATGATTGAGAGCATGTTGTTGAATAGTGTACCTATTTGACATGTCGAATTCTTATTTGATTCCTTAAATGAGTAAACAATTACTTGTTGAATAAGTTCTCTTGTCAAACTTATTCCTTATTTGAGATTTCATGACCAAGAACATCTACTTGGCATTGCATGAGTCCAACGGGCATATTTGATTGAGTCATTGGTGTGACAATGCATCGCCGAGTTATGGGGCTCGTGATAGTGATGGGTTGTTATACCGGGTTTTATCACACGCCTCCACGCTGGCCACAAGGAAGTAGCACTCTCCAGAACCAAGAGAGCACATTGGAAGGTCTAAGTACCAAGGAGAGAGCTTGGTACCCGAAAGAGAACTCGGTACTCGAGTAGAGAACTCGATACTTTGATACACTAATCACGGGTATCATTGGCACGAATGTTAACGCTGTATTGCAGAGCTACGTAGCGGCATTTTCATATCATATCCTCCGTATATGTGGTTTACCTTTATAGCACTTATGTGAAACAATGTGCTACCATGGATATGTGTTTTAAGTGTTTATTAAATGAACGCTTGATTGACTTGATATTAAAAATGATATCTTCATATGTATGCCGCATGATGCCATGACATGCATAATTGTTAACTCACAAAGTCTTTATGACTTACCCTCCCTTTATCGCTTTTAGATCCGAGTAGTTCGAGGTAAG